>SJYW01046602.1:32485-75461 GCA_006410735.1 Raphicerus campestris | reverse complement strand
GAGAAGAAGAAGAAGGTGAGAAAAAGAAGGTGAGAAGAAGATGGTGAGAAGAAGAGGAAGAAGTTGAGAATAAGAAGAAGGTGAGAAGAAGAAAAAGAAGATGGTGAGAAGAAGAAGAAGAAGACGAGAACAAGAAGAAAAAGAAGGAGAAGAAGGTGAATAGAAAAAGAAGAAGAGGTGATAGGAAGAAGAAGAAGGTGAGAAGAAGAAAGTGAGAAGAAGAAGAAGAAGAAGAACGTCAGAAGAAGAAGGTGAGTAGAAGAAAAGGGAGAAAAGTAGAAGAAGAAGGTGAGAAGAAGAAGAAGAATGTGAGAAGAAGAAGAAGATTAGAAAAAGGAGAAGTAGAAGGTGAGAAGAAGGTGAGAAGAAGAAGATACAGAAGGAGAGAAGAAGAAAAACGTGAGAAGAAGAAGGTGAAAAGAAGAAGAAAAAGTTGAGAAGAAGAAGAAGGTGATCAGAAGAAGAAGGTGAGAAGAAGAAGAAGAAGAAGAAGGTGAGAAGAAGAAGAATTAGAAGAAGAAGAAGGTGCAAAGAAGAAGACGGTGATCAGAAGAAGAAGGTGAGAAGAAGAAAAGAAGGTGAGGAGAGGAAGAAGAAGGTGAGAATATTAATAATAAGAAAAATGTGAGGAGAAGAAGAAGAAGAAAGTGAGAAGTTGAGAAGAAGAAAAAGAAGAAGGTGAGAAGAAGAAGAAAAATGTGAGAAGAAGAGTGAGAANGAAGAAGGTGAGAAGAAGAAAAGAAGGTGAGGAGAGGAAGAAGAAGGTGAGAATATTAATAATAAGAAAAATGTGAGGAGAAGAAGAAGAAGAAAGTGAGAAGTTGAGAAGAAGAAAAAGAAGAAGGTGAGAAGAAGAAGAAAAATGTGAGAAGAAGAGTGAGAAGAAGAAGAAGGTGAGAAGAAGAAGAACAAGAAAAAGTAGGTGAGAAGAAGAAGGTGAGAATAATAATAATAATAAGGTGAGAAGAAAAAGAAGGTATAAAGAAGAAGAAGAAGGTGAGAAGAAGAAAAAGAAAAAGGTGAGAAGAAGGAGGTGAGAATAAGAAGAAAAAGGTGAGAATAAGAAGAAGAAGGTGAGAAGAAGAAGAAAGTGAGGAGAAGAAGAAGAGGGTGATAAGAATAAGAAAAAGGTGAGAAGAAGAAGAAAGTGAGAAGAAGAAGAAGAACGTGAGAAGAAGAAGAAGGTGAGTAGATGAAAAAGGGGAGAAATGTAGAAGAAGAAGTTGAGAAGAAGAAGGTGAGAAGAAGAATGTGAGAAGAAGGTTAGAAGAAGGAGAAGAAGAAGAATAAGGTGAGAAGAAGAAGGCGAGAAGAAGAAGAAGGTGAAAAGAAGAAGAAGAATGTGAGAAGAAGAAGAAGGTGAGGAGAAGAAGAAGAAGAAAGTGAGAAGAAGAAGAAGGTTAGAAGCAGAAGAAGAAGAAGATGAGAAGAAGAAGAAGAAGAAGGTGAGAAAAAGAAGAAGTTGAGAAGAAGAAGGAGGTGAGAAGAAGTATGTGAGAAGCATAAGAAGAAGAAGGTGAGATGAAGAAGAAGATGAGAAGAAGAAGAAGGTGAGTAGAAGAAGAAGGTGAGGAAAAGAAGAATAAGGTGAGAAGAAGAAGAATGTGAGAAGAAGGTTTGAAGAAGAAAAAGCTGAGAATAAGAATTAGAAGGTGAGAACAAGAAGAAGGTGAGAAGCAGAAAAAGAAGAAGGTGAGGAGAAGAATAAGAAGATGAGAGGAAGAAGAAGGTCAGAAGAAGAAGATCAGAAAAAGAAGAAGGTGAGAAGAAGAAGGTGAGAAGAAGGTGAGAAGTAGAAGAAGAAGAAGGTAAGAGGAAGAAGGTGAGAAGAATTAGAAAAAGGTGAAAAGAAGAAGGTGAGAAGAAGAAGAATAAGGTGAGAGGAAGAAGAAGAAGGTGAGAAGAAGAAGGAGAGAATAAGAAGAATGTGAGATTAAGAAAAATGTGAGAAGAAGAAGTTGAGAAGAAGGAAAAGTTAAGAAAAAAGAAGGTGAGAAGAAGAAGGAGGTGAGAAGAAGAAGGAGAGAATAAGAAGAAGGTGAGATTAAGAAAAATGTGAGAAGAAGAAGTTGAGAAGAAGGAGAAGTTAAGAAAAAAGAAGGTGAGAAGGAGGTGAGAAGAAGAAGGTGTGAACAATAAGAAGGTGAGAAGAAGAAGAAGGTGAGAAGAAGAAGAAGGTGAGTGGAAGAAGGTGAGAAGAAGTAGAAAAAGGTGAAAAGAAGAAGAAGGTGAGAAGAAGAAGAAGGTTAGAAGAAGAAGAAGAAGAAGGTGAGAAGAAGAAGTAGAATGTGAGAAGAAAAAGGTGAGAGGAAGAAGAAGATTAGAAGAAGAGGAAGAAGTTGTGAAGAAGAAGAAGAAGGTGAGAAGAAGAAGACGACAAAGTGATCTGTGGCTTGCCCTGTAAGTATCCCAGGTCTATCACACATGCCAGGGTGTCTGCAGTAGATCCTCAGGGAAGAAGTCGAGGCAGTGCAGGCAGTCAGGTTTATCTGGAGTGGACGAGCCATTTGGAGGTCGTTCTGAATGGTCCAAACTCTGAGACTCCTCCCGACTCTCCAGGTGTGAGTACCTCCTCTTGACATTCGAGGGGAGCACCGCTAAACCTTTCCCTACGGAGCAGGGAAAGGGCCCCTCATCTGGAGCTGAGCAGCGGAAAATAGAGCTCCTCTTGAGTTGAGACAGGACCCTCGGCTGTACTCTCAAGTGGGGACGGGTGGGGTGGGGAACTTCCTGGGTCATAGCAAGGGTGTGATGCAGCATTTCGAGGTCCAAGAGGGAACGGGTGATTTCCACCAGGACACCGCAGTGGACAAGGGCCTCACTCCCCTGAAAGGGAGAAGCTTCTGTTTTTTTCTTGAGTTTTGGCTGGGTCTTCTTGAATAACGACGGGGCCCCCAGGGACCAGCCCCTGTGGCCTCAGGAGAGGCCAGTCTCCATGCAAGTTGCCACTGGGTATCCCTCCCCAATCGTCGTCGGGTCCCCAGGCCTTGTCGGATGCTGAGGCCGCAGCCTGAGTGTAGGGAACAAAGTATAAGGGAGGCTGGGAAGACTCTTGCACTAAAGGATGTTTCTTTGGTCCTTCAAAAAGGAACAGACCCAGGGTCACAAGGATTCTGAGTTGATAAGGAAGTTACCCAAAACAAAGTCTTAGCTTCAGTAAATAAGTTAATTTAAAGATTATCTAGCCCCATGCCTGTGCATTGTATAGTCATTGAATCATAGTATTTGCCAACTTGCTCTGTAAATTATTGTGGAAAAGATATAAAATAAGGTAGCTGTAAGTAGCAGGGGAGAATAAGAGAAGAATTTAAAAAAATAAAAAAAGGGTGAAACAACTCGGCCGTGTTGGTGTTTCATTCCGTCGCTAGCACCTGAGCTTGCCTCGTCCGTGCTGACATTTGTCTTGGGCTTCCCTTGGAGTCCGTACAGGGGAGTCAGGCCTTGTTTCGACTGGAGGTGTGCAAGTCCGCTTTCCTCCCCACCTGCAGTAACAGTGTCCGGGTCCCTGTCGAGTAGATACAGGGATCTATGGCTTGCTTTGGTGGTATCCCAGGGCTGTCACATGTGCCAATGTGCCGGGTCGAGCCTCGGGGTTACAGTCGAGGCAGTGCAGGGCAGTCAGGTTCATCTGAAGTGAACGTGGCATTTGGGGGTCTTGGGGAATGGTGGCCCAAACTGTGAAACTCCTCCCGACTTTCCAGGTGCGAGCACCTCCTCTTGGGATGTGAGGGGAACACCGTGAAACCTTTCCCGATGGAGCAGGGAAAGGGTCCCTCATCTGGAACTCAGCAGGGGAAAACGGGGCTCCTCTTGAGTCTTGGTGGGACCCTTGGGGTTCCTCTTGAGTGGGGATGGGTGGGGTGGGGAACTTCTTGTGTCACAGCAAGGGTGTGAAGGAGCATTTCGAGGTCCAAGAGGGAACGGGTGATTTCACCTGGGATGCCACAGCAGACAAGAGCCTCACTCGGCCTGCAAGGGTGAAGTTTCTGGTTTATATTGAGTTGCGGTGGGGTCCTCTCAAGTTACGACAGGGACCACAGGGACCCGCCCCTGTATCCTCAGGAGGGGCCATTCTCAGTGCGAGTTGGTAGGCGCCTCTGGGTTTCTTTCCAAGTCATCGCTGGATCCTCAGTCCTCGTCTTGTGCTGAGGTCGAGCCTGAGACTTTTTTGCTCATGCTTTCAGAGGCCTTGAGGTTACTCTGGAGCCCCACAGGGGAGTCAGGTCTCTTCTCACCTTGAAACTTGCACAGCCTCTTCCTTCCCCAACTGCAGCAGCAGTGTCCAGATCCCCATAAAGGGCACACAGGGATCTGTGGCTTGCCATCGAGATACTCCAGAGCTGTCTGACGTGCCAGTGTACTGGGATTCGAGGCTCAGGGTGACAGCCAAGAGAGTGCAGGACAGTCATGTTCATCTGGAGTGGACGAGGCATTTGGCGGCCTTGGGAAGAGGTGGTCAGACACCTGAGGCTCCTCCCGACCTTCCTGTTGCGAGGCCACCTCTTGGGACACGAGGGGAGTGCTGGAAAACCTTTCCCGATGGAGCAGAGAAAGGACCCCTCAACTGGAGCTCAGCAGGGGAAATCGGGGCACATCTTGAGTCACAGCGGGACCCTCGGGGTTCCTCTCAAGTGGGAACGGTTGGGGTGGGGAAATTCCTAAGTCACAACAAGGGTATGAAGGAGCGTTTCGTGGTCTAAGAGGGAGGGTGTGATTTCCCCCAAGATGCTGCAGCGGACAATGGACTCACCCTCCCTACAGGGGAGAAGCTTCTGGTTGTTCTCGAGTTGCAGTGGGGTCCTCGCGAGTTATGACGGGGACCCCAGGGAACCGCCGCTGTGGCCTCAGGAGATGCCAGTCTCCATGAGAGTTGCGAGGCATCTGTGGGTATTCCTCCCGAGACGTTGCCAGTTCCTCATTCCTCATCTGGTGCTGAGGCCGGAGCCTGTGTGTGCCTCACCCATGCTGACATAGGACTTGCAGTTCCCCTGGAGCCCCCATAGTGGAGTCAGGCCTATTCTCGCCTGGGGCCCTGCACAGCCACTTTCCTCCCCAACTTCAGCAACAGTGTCCGGGTCCCTGTCGAGCGGATACAGGGATCAGTGGCTTGACCTCGAGGTATCCCAGGGCTATCACACGTGCCAGTGTGCCAGAGTCAAGCCTCGGGGTGACAGTCGAGGCTCTTTAGGACAGTCAGATTCATCTGGAGTGGACTAGGCATTTGGGGGTCTTGGGGAAATGTGACCCGACGCCTGAGGCTCCTCTGGACTCGCCTGGTGTGAGTGCCTCCTCTTGGGATGCGAGGGGAGAGCCGGGAACCCTTTCCCGATGGAGCAGGGAAAGGGCCCCACATCTGGAGCTGAGCAAGGGAAAATGGAGCTTCTCTTGAGTCGCGGTGGGACCCTCAGCGGTCCTCTTGAGTGGAGACGTGTGTGGCGGGGAACTTATTGGGACACAGCAAGGGTGTAAAAGAGCATTTCGAGGTCCAAGAGGGAACCAGTGATTTCCCCTGGGACGCCACAATGGACAAGAGCTTCACTCCATCTGCAAGGGTAAAGTTTCCAGTTTTTCTCGAGTTGCGGTGGGATCTTCTCGAGTTACGACGGGGACCACAAGGATCTGCCCCTGTGGCCCAGGATAGGCCAGTCTCTGTTTGAGGGGCGAGGCACATCTGGGGCTTCCTCCCCAGTGGCGCCAAGTTCTCAGTCCCCTTCTGCTGCTGAGGCTCCAGTCTGAGATTGCCTCGCCCATGCTGACATTTGTATTGGGCTTCCCCTGGATCCCTCAGAGGGGAGTCAGGCCTCCTCTCGACTGGAGACGTGCACGGTGCTTTCTTTCCCAACTGCAGTAACAGTGTCCGGGTCCCTGTCAAGCGGATACAGGAATCTATGGCTTGTGCTCGAGGTACCCTAGGGCTGTCACATGTGCCAGTGTGCCGGAGTCGAGCCTCAGGGTAACACTCGAGGCAGTGCAGGGCCGTCAGGTTCATCTGAAGTGGACGAGACATTTGGGGGTCTTAGGGAATGGTGGGCCTAACTGTGAAACTCCTCCCGATTTTGCAGAAGTGAGCGCCTCCTCTTGGGATGTGATGGGAACACCGTGAAACCTTTCCTGACAGAGCAGGGAAAGGGCACCTCATCTGGAGCTGAGCAGGGGAAAACGGGGCACCTCTTGAAATTTGGCGGAACCCTTTGTGTTCCTCTGGAGTGGGGACGGGTGAGACGGGGGACTTCGTGGGTCACAGCAAGGGTGTGAAGGAGCCTTTCGAGGTCCAGGAGGGACGGGGTGAATTCCCCCGAGATGCCGCATTGGACAAGGGCCTCTCCCCGCCTGCAGGAAAGTGTCCAGTTTTTTTTGAGTTGGGGACGGGTCCTCTCAAGTTTCGATGGGGCCCCAGGGACTCACCCCTGTGGCCCAAGGAGAAGCCAGTCTCTGTGAGAGGGGCGAGGCACATCTGGGGATTCTTCCCCAGTGGTGCCAAGTTCTCAGTCCCATTCTAGTGCTGAGGCTAGAGCCTGAGCTTTCCTAGCCGAGCTGACGTAAGTCTTGGTGTTCCCCTGGAGCCACCTCAGGAGAGTCAGGCCTCGTCTCGCCCATAGACTTGCAGGGCCGCTTTTCTCCAGGGTGCAGCTGACGTGTCCGGCTCTCCTTCGAGAGGACAAAGGGATCTGTGGCTTGCACTGGAGGTACCCCAGGGCTATCACACGTGCCAGGGTGTCAGCAGTGGAGCCTCGGGGAGGAAATCGAGCCAGTGTAGGGCAGTCAGGTTCATCTGGAGTGGACGAAGCATTTGGGGTACTTGGGGAAAGGTGACCATACACCTGAGGCTCCTCTGGACTCGCCTGGTGTGAGGGCCTCCTCTTGGGATGGGAGGGGAGAGCTGGGAACCCTTTCCTGATGGAGGAGAGAAAGGGCCCCTCATCTGGAGCTCAGCAGGGGAAAATGGAGCTCCTCTTGAGTCACAGCGGGATCCTCAGGGTTCCTCTCGAATGGGGATGTGTGGGCCTGGGAACTTCTTGGGTCACAGCAAGCGTGTGGAGGAGACTTTTGAGGTCTAGGAGGGAAGGGGTGATTTCCCCTGAGATGCCCCCGTGGACAAGGGCCTCACTCCACCTGCAGGGGAGAAGTTTCTGGCTTTTCTCGAGTGCTGGTGGGGTCCTCTCGAGTTATGATGGGACCCCAGAAACCCGCCGTTGCCCCAGTCATCACCTGGTCCTCAGTCCTGGTCTGGTGCTGAAGGTGGAGCCTGAGCTTGCCTCGCCCATGCTGATACAGGTCTAGCGTTTCTTCTGAAGCCCCCACAGGGGAGTCAGGCCTCGTCTCGCCTGGAGACGTGCATGGCCGCCTTCCTCCTCAAGTGAAGCAACAGTGTCCCTGTCCCTGACAAGCGGAAACAGGGATCTGTTGCTTGCTCTCGAGGTAGCCCAGGGCTGTCACACCTGCAAGTGTAACGGAGTCGAGCCTCGAAGAGACAGTCGATGCAGTGAAGGGCAGTCAGGTTCATCTGGAGTGGACGAGGCATTTGGGGGTCATGGGGAATGGTGACCCAATCTGTGAGACTCCTCCCAACTTATAGAGTGTGAGCACCTCCTCTTGGGATGCGGGGGGAACACCGTGAAACATTTTACGATGGAGCAGGGAAAGGGCCCCTCATCTGGAGCTCAGCAGGGGAAAACGGGGCTCCTCTTGAGTCTTGGCAGGACCCTCGGGTTTCCTCGCTAGTGGGGACAGCTGGGGCGGGGAACTTCTTGGGTAACAGCAAGGGTGTGAAGGAGCATTTAGAGGTCCATGAGGGACCAGGTGAATTCCCCTGAGATGCCACTGCGGACAAGGGCCACACCATGCCTGCAGGGGAGATGCTTCCGGTTTTCTCCAGTTGTGGCGGGGTCCTCTCGAGTTACGACAAGGACCCCAGGGACCCGCCCCTGTATCCTCAGGAGAGGCCATTCTCAGTATGAGTTGTGAGGTGCCTCTGGGGATTCCTCCCCAGAGGTCTCCAGGTCCTCAGTCCTCGTCTGGTGCTGAGGCCGGAGCCTCTGCTTGCCTCCTCCATGCTGACATAGGTCTTGGTGTTACCTTGGAGCCCCCACAGGGGAGTCAGGCCTCGTGTCTCTTAGATTCGTGCACAGCCGCTTTCCTCCCCAACTGCAGCAACAGTATCCGGGTCCCTGTAGAGCGGATACAGGGATCAGTGGCTTACCTCGAGGTACCCCAGGGCTATCACACGTTCCAGTGTGCCGGAGTCAAGCCTCGGGGTGACAGTCGAGGCAGTGCAGGGCAGTCAGGTTCATCTGGAGTGGACTAGGCATTTGGGGGTCTTGGGGAATGGTGGCCCAAACTGTGAGACTCCTTCCAACTCTCCAGGTGCAAGCACCTCCTCTTGACATGCGAGGGGAACACCAGGAAACCTTTCCCGACGGAGCAGGGAAAGGGCCCCTTATCTGGAGCTCAGCAGGGGAAAATCGGGCTCCTCTTGAGACTTGACACCACCCTATGGGTTCCTCTCGAGTGGGTACGGTTCGGGCGGGGAACTTCTTGGGTCACAGCAAGGGTGTGAAGGGGCCTTTTGAGTTCCAAGAGGAAAGGGTGAATTCCTCACGATGCCACATTGGACAAGGGCCTCTCCCCTCCTGCAGGGAAGTGTCTGGTTTTTTTCGAGTTTCAAAGGGGTCCTCTCAAGTTATGACAGGGCCCCTGGGACCCACCCCTGTGGCCCCAGGAGAGACCAGTTTCCATGCCAGGGGCGAGGCACATCTGGAGATTCTTCCCCAGTGACAGGAAGTCCTCAGTCTCATTCTGGTGCTGAGGCCAGACCCTGAGCTTTCCTCATCCGTGCCTATGTAGGTCTTGGGGTTCCCCTGCAGCCCCCTCAGGGGAGTCAGGCCTCTTCTTGCCCATAGACGTGCAACACCACTTTACTCCAGGGTGCAGCAGCCGTGTCCAGCTCTTCATCAAACCGATAAAGGGATCTGTGGCTTGCCCTCGAGGTACCCCAGGGCTATCACACTTGCCAGTGTGTCGGCATTCGAGCCTTGGGGAGGCAGTCGAGGCTCGGGGAGGCAGTCGAGGCAGTGCAGGGCAGTCAGGTTCATCTGGAGTGGACGAGGCATTTGGGGTACTTGGGGAAAGGTGACCAGACACCTGAGTCTCCTCTGGACTCGCCTGGTGTGAGGGCCTCCTCTTGGGATGGGAGGGGAGAGCTGAGAACCCTTTCCTGATGGAGGAGAGAAAGGGCCCCTCATCTGGAGCTCAGTAGGGAAAAATGGAGCTCCTCTTGAGTCATAGTGCGAAACTCGGCGGTCCTCTCGAGTGGGGACGGGTGGGGCGGGGAAATTCATGGGTCACAGCAAGGGTATGAAGGAGCATTTTGAGGTCCAAGAGGGAACGGGTGATTTCCCTTGGGACGCCACAGTGGACAAGGGCCTCACTCTGCCCACAAGGGAGAAGCTTCTGGTTTTTATCGAGTTGTGGCGGGGTCCCCTTGAGGTATGACGGGGACCCCAGGGACCCGCTGCTCTGGCCTCAGGTGAGGCCAATCTCCGTGTTTGTTGCCACTGTGTATTCCTCCCCAATCGTCAACCGGGTACCCAGTCCTTGTCTGATGCTGAGGCGACAGCCTGAGCTTGCCTAGCCCATGCTGACCTAGGTCTTTGGGTTCCCCTGGAGCTCCCACAGGGGAGTCAAGCCTCGTCTCGCCTGGAGACGTGCACTGCTGCTTTCCTTCCCATCTACAGCAGAAGTGTCCAGCACCCCTTCGAGCGGACACAGGGATATATGGCTTGCCATTGAGGTACCCCAGGGCTGTCACACGTGCCAGTGTGCCAGAGTCGAGCCTCGGGGTGACAGTCGAGGCAGTGCAGGGCAGTCATGTTCATCTGAAGTGGACGAGGCATTTGGGGGTCTAGGGCAGTGTTGGCCCAACCTGTGAGACTCCGCCCAACTATCCAGGTGTGGGCACCACTTCTTGGGATGCAAGGAGAACACCACAAACCTTTTCTGACGGAGCAGGGAAAGGGTCCCTCATCTGGAGCTCAGCAGGCGAAAACGTGGCTCCTCTTGAGTCTTGGCGGGACCCTCAGGGTTCATTTCTAGCAGGGACGCGATGGACGGGAACTTCTTTGGTCACAGCCAGTGTGTGAAGGAGCCTTTCGAGGTCCAAGATGGACAGTGTAATTCCCTTGAGATGCCGCCGCATACAAGGGCCACACCACCCATGCAGGAAAGAAACTTTTGGTTTTTCTCGAGTTGTGCGGAATCCTCTTGAGTTATGACTGGGACTCCAGGGACCCCTTCTGTATCATCAGGAGAGGCCAGTCTCCGTGCAAGTTGACACTGGGTATTCCTCCCCAGTCGTCGCTGGGTCCCCAGGCCTCATCTGATGCTGAGGCCGCAGCCTGAGCTTGCCTCGCCCATGCTGACCTAGGTCTTTGGGTTCCCCTGGAGCTCCCACAGGGGAGTCAGGCCTCGTATCGCCTGGAGACGTGCACAGCCACTGTCCTCCCCATTAGCTGCAGCACCCTTTTGAGCGGACACAGGGATTTGTGGCTTGCACTTGAAGTACCCCAGGGCTGTCTCACGTACCAGTGTGTCCGGAGTCGAGCCTCGGGGTGACAGTCTAGACAGTGCAGTGCAGTCAGGTTCATTTGGAGTGGACGAGGCATTTCAATATCTTCGGGAGTGGTGGTTGGACACCTGAGGCTCCTCCCAACTCTCCTGATGCGAGGCCACCTCTTGGGATGTGAGAGGAACACCGAGAAATCTGTCCCGACGGAGCAGGGAAAGGGCCCCTCTCTGGAACTCAACAGGGGAAAATGGGGCTCTTCTTGAGTCTTGGCGGGACCTTCGGGGTTCCTATGGAGTGGGAATGGTTGGCGCGGGGAACTTCCTAGGTCACAAGTGTATGAAGGAGCCTTTCCAGGTCCAAGTGAGAAGGGGTGATTTCCCCCGACATTCTGCAGTGGACAAGGGACACACCATTCCCGCAGGGGAGAGGCTTCTGGTTTTTCTCGAGTTGCGGCGGGGTCCTCTCGAGTTAAGCCGGGAACCACCGGGACCCGCTGCTGTGGCCTCAGGAGAGGACAGTCTCCGAGCGCTTTGCCAGGCGCCTCTGGGGATTCATCCCCAGTCATCGCCAGATGCTCAGTCCTGGTCTTGTGCTGAAGCTGGAGCCAGAGCTTGCCTCGCCCATGCTGACATAGGTCTTGGGTTTCCGCTGGAGCCCCCACAGGGGAGTCAGGCCCCATCTTGCCTGGAGACATGCACGGCCGCTTTCCTCCCCATCTGCAGCAGAAGTGTCCAGCACCCTTTCGAGTGGACACAGGGATCTGTGGCTTGCCCTTGAGGTATCTCAGGGCTGCCACACGTGCCAGTGTGCCAGAGTCGAGCCTCGGGGTGACAGTCGAGGCAGTGCAGGGCAGTCAGGTTAATCTGGAGTGGATGAGGCATTTGGAAGTCTTGGGGAATGGTGGCCCAACATATGAGACTACTCCCGACTACCTAGGTGTGAACACGTCTTCTTGGGATGCAAGAGGAACACCACAAAACTTTTGCCAATGGAGCAGGGAAAGGGCCCCTTATCTGGAGCTCAGCAGGGGAAAACGGGACTCCTACTGAGTCTTGCCGGGACTCTCAGGGTTCATCTCCAGTGGGGACGGGTGAGGCGGAACTTCTTGGGTCACAGCAAGGGTGTGAAGGAGCCTTTCGATGTCCACGAGGGACGGGGTGAATTCCCCTGAGACGCTGCTGGAAAAAGGGCTCCACCACGCCTGCAGGGCAGAAGCTTCCGGTTTTTCTCGAGTTGCTGCGGGGTCCTCTCGAGTTCCGACGGGGATGCAGGGACTGTCCTGTATCCTCATGAGAGGCTATTCTCAGTGTGAGGTGCTAGGCGCCTCTGGGGATTCCTCCACAGTGGTCGCTGGGTCCTCACTCCTCGTCTGGTGCTGAGGTTGGAGCCTGAGATTTCCTCGCTCATGCTTTCATAGGTCTTGAGGTTACTCTGGAGCCCCCCACAGGGGAGTCAGGCCTCTTCTCGCCTGGAGACTTGCACGGCCTCTTTCCTCCCGAACTGCAGCGGCAGTGACCAGCTCCCCATCAAGCGGACACAGGGATCTGTGGCTTGCCACCGAGGTAATGCAGGGCTGTCTCACGTGCCAGTGTGTGGTGAGTGGGGCCTCTGGGTGACAGTCGAGGCAGTGCAAGGCAGTGAGGTTCATAAGAAATGGACGAGGCATTTGGGGGTCTTGGGAATGATGGACTGACCCCTGAGGCTCTTCCTGTCTCTCCTCGTTTGAGTGCCTCTACTTGAGATGCCAGGGGAGAGCCGTGAACATTTTCCCGAAGGAGCAGGGAAAGGGCCCATCATCTGGAGCTCAGCAGGGAAAAACGGGGCTCTTCTTGAGTCTTGGCAGGACCCTTGGGGTTCCTCTCGAGTGGGGACGGGTGGGCCGGGGAACTTCTTGTGTTACAACAAGGGTGTGAAGGAGGCTTTCGAGGTCTAGGAGGGAAGGGGTGATTTCCCCTGAGATGCCCCCGTGGACAAGGGCCTCACTCCACCTGCAGGGGAGAAGTTTCTGGTTTTTCTCGAGTGCCGGTGGGGTCCTCTCGAGTTACGACGGGACCCCAGAAACCCGCCCTTGTGGCCACAGGAAAGGACAGTCTCCGAGGGACTTGCAAGGCGCCTCTGGGGATTCATCCCCAGTCGTCGCCGGGTTCTCAGTCCTGGTCTGGTGCTGAAGCTGGAGGCTGAGCTTGCCTCGCTCATGCTGACATAGGTCTTGGGTTTCCGCTGGAGCCCTACAGCGAAGTCAGGCCTCATCTCGCCTGGAGATGTGCACAGCAGATTTCCTCCCCAACTGCAGCAACAGTGTCCAGGTCACTGTCAAGAGGACACAGGGATCAGTGGCTTGCCCTCGAGGTACCCCAGGGCTATGACACATGCAAGTGTGCCAGAGTCGAGCCTCGGGGTGACAGTCGAGGCAGTGCAGGGCAGTCAGGTTAATCTGGAGTGGACGAGGTATTTGGGGGTCTTGGGAAATGGTGGCCCAGTCTGTGAGACTCCTCCCGACTCTCCAGGTGCGAACACCTCCTCTTGATATGCAGGGAAACACCGTGATCCCTTTCCAGATGGAGCAGGGAAAGGGCCCCTCATTTGGAGCTCAGCAGGGGAAAAGGGGGCTCCTCTTGAGTCTTGGTGGGACCCTTGGGGTTCCTCTTGAGTGGGGACGGGTGGGGTGGGGAACTTCTTGTGTCACAGCAAGGGTGTGAAGGGGTCTTTCGACGTCCATGTGGGAAGGGTGGAATTCCCCCGAGATGTTTCATCAGACAAGGGCCTCTCCTCGCGTGCATGGAAGTGTCTGTTTTTTTTTTTTTTTTTTTTTTTGAGTTGTGGAAGGGTCCTCTCAAGTTACGACGGGGCCCCAGGGACCCATCTCTGTGGCCCAGGAGAGGCCAGGCTCCGTGCGAGAGGCCAGGCACATCTGGGGATTCTTTCCCAGTGGCACCAAGTCCTCAGTCCCATTCTAATGCTGAGGCCAGAGCATGAGAATTCCTCATCCGTGTCTACATAGGTCTTGGGGTTCCCTGGGAGCCCCACAGGTGAGTCAATCTCGTCTTGCCCGTAGACGTGCAGGGCTGCTTTACTCCAAGGTGTAGCAGCCATGTCCAGCTCTCGGTCAAACGGACAAAGGGATCTGTGTCTTGCCGTCAAGGTACCCCAAGGCTATAACACGTGCCATTGTGTCAGCCTTCGAGCCTTGGGGAGGCGGTAGAGGAAGTGCAGGGCAGTCAGGTTCATCTAGACTGGACCAGGCATTTGGGGTTCTTGGGGAAAGGTGACCAGACACCTTAGGCTCCTCTGGATTCGCCTGGTGTTAGGGCCTCCTCTTGGATTGTGAGGGGAGAGCTGGGAACCCTTTCCCAATAGAGCAGGGAAAGGGCCCTTCATCTAGAGATGAGCATGCGAAAATGGAGCTCCTCTTGAGTTGCAGCAGGACCCTCAGCAGTCCTCTCCTGTGGAGACGGTTGGGGCGGGGAACTTCTTGGCTCACAGCAAGGGTGTGAAGGAGCATTTCGAGATCCAAGAGGGAATGGGTGATTTCCCCTGGGATGCCGCAGCGGACAACAGCCTCACTCCGCCTGTAAGGGAGAAGCTTCTGGTTTTACTCAAGTTGTGGCGAGGTCCCCTGGAGTTACGACAGGGACCCAAGGGACCCGCCCCTGTGGCCTCTGGAGAGGCCAGTCTTCGTGAGAGTTGCCACTGGGTATCCATCCCCAGTCGTTGCCGGGTCCCCAGGCCTCGTCTGGTGCTGAGGCTGCAGCCTGAGCTTGCCTCACCCATGCTGACCTAGGTCTTGGGGTTCCCCTGGAGCTCCCACAGGGGAGTCAGGCCTCGTTTTGCCTGGAGATGCACATGGCCGCTTTACTCCCCATCTGGAGCAGAAGTGTCTAGCACCCCTTCGAGCGGACACCAGGATCTGTGGCTTGCACTCCAGGTACCCCAGGGTTGTCACACGTGCCAGTGTGTCAGGAGTCGAGTGTCGGGGTGACAGTCGAGACAGTGCAGGGCAGTTAGGTTCATCAGGAATGGACGAGGCATTTGGGGGTCTTGGGAATGATGGACCGACCCCTGAGGCTCGTCATGTCTCTCCTCGTTTGAGCGCCTCTTCTTGGGATGCCAGGGGAGAGCCGTAAACACTTTCCCGACTGAACAGGGAAAGGGCCCGTCATCTGGAACTCAGCAGGGGAAAACGGGGATCCTCTTGTGTCTTGGCGGGAACTTCGGGGTTCCTCTCACTTGGGGACGGGTGGGGCAGGGAACTTCGTTGGTCACAACAAAGGTGTGAAGGAGCCTTTTGAGATCAAGGAGGGAAGGCATGATTTCCCACAAGATGCCCCCACGGACAAGGGCCTCACTCCACCTGCAGGGGAGAAGTTTCTGGTTTTTCTCGAGTGCCACTGGGGTCCTCTAGCTTTACGACAGGATCCCAGAAACCCGCCCTTGTGGGCTCAGGAGAGGACAGTCTCCGAGCGATTTGCGAGGTGCCTCTGGGATTCCTCCCCAGACGTCTCTGGGTCCTCAGTCCTCTTCTGGTGCTTAGGCCAGAGTCTGTGCTTGCCTCACCCATGCTGACATAGGTCTTGGGGTTCCCCTGGAGCCCCCACAGTGGAGTCAGGCCTCGTCTCGCCTGTAGACGTGCACAGCCACTTTCCTCTCCAACTGCAGCAACAGTTCCGGATCCCTGTCCAGTGGATACCGGGATCAGTGGCTTGCCCTTGAGGTATTCCAGGGCTATCACATGTGCCAGTGTGCCAGAGTCGACCCTCTGGGTGACAGTCGTGGCAGTGCAGGCAGTCAGGTTTATCTGGAGTGGACGAGGCATTTGTGGGTCTTTCTGAGTGGTCACCCAAACTGTGAGACTCCTCCTGACTCTCCAGGTGCCAGCATCTCCTCTTGACATGTGAGGGGAACATCGCTAAACCTTTCCTGACGGAGCAGGGAAAGGGCCCCTCATCTGGAGCTCAGCAGGGGAAACGGGGCTCCTCTTGAGTCTTGGCAGGACCCTCGGGTTTCCTCTCGAGTGGGGACAGCTGCTGCGGGAAACTGCTTCGGTCACACCAAGGGTGTGATGAGGCATTTCAAGGTCCACGAGGGAAGGGGTGAATTCCCCCGAGATGCCACATCGGACAAGGGCCTCTCCCTTCCTACAGGGAAATGTCTGTTTTTTTTTTCGAGTTGTGGAGGAGTCCTCTCAAGTTACGACGGGGCACCAGGGACCCACTCCTGTGGCCTCAGGAGAGGCCAGTCTCCGTGCGAGAGCCGAGGCACATCTGGGCATTTTTCCCCAGTGGCGCCAAGTCCTCAGGCCCATTCTGGTGCTGAGGCCGGAGCCTGTGCTTTCCTCACCCGTGCCTACATAAGCCTTGGGGATCCCATGGGGCCCCCTCAGGGGAGTCAGGCCTCGTTTCGCCCATAGACATGCAGGGCCGCTTTACTCCAGGGTACAGCAGCCATGTCCAGCTCTCCATCTAATGGACAAAGGGATCTGTGGCTTTCCCTCGAGGTACCCCAGGGCTATCACACGAGCCAGTGTGTTGGCAGTCGAGCCTCGGGGAGGCTGTCGAGGCAGTGCAGGGCAGTCAGTTTCATCTGGAGTGGAAGAGACATTTTAGGTTCTTGGGGGAAAGTGACTAGACACTTGAGGCTTCTCTGGACTTGCCTGGTGCGAGGGCCTCCTCTTGGGATGGGAGGGGAGAGCCACGCATCCTTTCCCGACGGAGCAGGGAAAGGGCCCGTCATCTGGAGCTCAGCAGGGCAAAACGAGGCTCCTCTTGAGTCTTGGCAGGACCCTCGGGGTTCCTCTCGAGTCTGCACGGGTGGGGAGGAGAACTGCTTGAGTCACAACAAGGGTGTGAAGGAGCCTTCGAGGTCTAGGAGGGAAGGGTTGATTTTCCCCGAGATGCCCCCGTGAAAAAGGGCCTCACTCCTCCTGCAGGGGAGAGATTTATGGTTTTTCTCGAGTGCCGGTGGGGTCCTCTCAAGTTACGACGGGACCCCAGAAACTAGCCCTTGTGGCCACAGGAGAGGACAGTCTTCGAGCGATTTGTGAAGCGCCTCTGGGGATTCATCCCCAGTCATCACTGTGTCCTCAGTCCTGGTCTGGTGCTGAAACTGGAGCTTGAGATTGCCTCGCTCATGCTGACATAGGACTTGGGTTTCCACTGGAGCCCCCACAGGGGAGTCAGGCCTCGTCTCACCTGGAGACGTGCATGGCCACTTTCCTCCCCAAGTGCAGCAACAGTGTCCGGGTCCCTGACGAGCGGATACAGGGATCTGTGGCTTGCCCTCGAGGTACCCCAGGGCTGTCACACATGCCAGTATGCCGTAGTCAAGCCTCGGGGTGACAGTCCAGGCAGTGCAGGGCAGTCAGGTTCATCTGGAGTGGATGAGGCATTTGGGGGTCTTGGGGAATGGTGGCCCAATCTATGAGACTCCTTCCGACTCTCTAGGTGTGAGCACCTCCTCTTGGTATGCGAAGGGGAACACCGAAAAAACCTTTCCTGATGGAGCAGGAAAAGGGCCCCTCATCTGGAGCTCAGCAGTGGAAAACGGGGCTCCTCTTGAGTCTTGGCAGGACCCTCGGGGTTCCTCTCGAGTGGGGATGTGTGGGCCTGGGAACTTCTTGGGTCACAGCAAGCGTGTGGAGGAGCCTTTCGAGGTCCAATAAAGACGGGCTGAATTCCCCCAAGAAGCAACCACAGACAAGGGCCTCACACCGCCTGCAGGCAAGAAGGTTCTGTTTTGTCTTCAGTTGCCACGGGGTCATCTTGAGTTATAACTGCGAACCTAGGGACTCACCTCTGTGCCCTGAGGAGAGGAAAGTTTCTGTGCGTGCTGCCAGACGTCTCTGGGGATTGCTCCACGGTCGTCGCCGGGTCCTCAGTGCTCGTCTAGTTCTGAGGCCAGAGCCTGAGCTTTCCTCGCTGAGCTGACGCAGGTCTTGGTGTTCCCCTGGAACCACCTCAAGGGAGTCAGGCCTCGTCTCGCCCATAGACGTGCAGGGCCGCTTTTCTTCAGGGTGCAGCAGACGTGTCCAGCTCTCCATCGAGGGGACAAAGGGATCTGTGGCTTGCCCTGGAGGTACCCCATGGCTATCACACGTGCCAGGGTGTCGGCAGTCGAGACTCGGGGAGGAAGTCGAGGCAGTGCAGGGCAGTTAGGTTCATCTGGAGTGGACGAGGCATTTGGGGTTCTTGAGGAAAGGTGACCAGACATCTGAGGCTCCTCTGGACTCGCCTGGTGTGAGGGCCTCCTCATGGGATGAGAGGGGAGAGCTGGGAACCCTTTCCTGATGGAGCAGGGAAAGGGCCCCTCATCTGGAGCTCAGCAGGGGAAAACGGGACTCCTCTTGAGTCGCAGAGGGACCCTTGGGGTTCCTTTCAAGTGGGACAGTTGGGGGGGGAACTTCCTATGTCACAACAAGGGTATGAAGGAGCCTTTGGAGGTCCAAGAGGGAAGGGGTGATTTCCCCCAAGATACTGCAGCAGTCAGGGGACTCAACCTCCCTGCATGGGAGAAGCTTCTGTTTTTTCTCGAGTTGTGGCAGGGTCCTCTCCAGTTTTGATGGGGACCTCAGGAACCCGCCACTGTGGCTTCAGGAATGGACAGTCTCCGTGTGAGTTGTGAAGCACCTCTGGGTATTCCTCCCTAGTCATCGCCAGGTCCCCAGACCTCCTCTGGTGCTGAGGCCGCAGCCCGAGCTTGCCTCGGCCATGCTAAACTAGGTCTTGGGATACCCCTGGGGCTCCCACAGAGGAGTCAAACCTCATCTCGTCTGGAGAGGTGCACAGCCGCTTTCCTCCCCAACTGTAGCAAAAGTGTCCAGGTCCCTGTCTAGCGGATACAGGGATCAATGGCTTGCCCTGGAGGTTCCCCAGGGCTGTCCCATGTGCCAGTGTGTCGGGAGTCGAGTCTCGGGGTGACAATCGAGGCAGTGCAGGGCAGTGAGGTTCATCAGGAATGGAAGAGGCATTTGGGGGTCTTGGGAATGATGGACTGACCCCTGAGGCTCGTCCTGTCTCTCCTCGTCCGAGCGCCACTTCTTGGGATGCCAGGGGAGAGCCGTGAACACTTTCCCGAAGGAGCAGGGAAAGGCCCATCATCTGGAGCTCAGCAGGGCAAAACGGGGCTCCTCTTGAGTCTTGGCAGGACCCTCGGGGTTCCTCTCGAGTGGGGATGTGTGGGCCTGGGAACTTCTTGGGTCACAGCAAGCGTGTGGAGGAGCCTTTCGAGGTCCAATAAAGACGGGCTGAATTCCCCCAAGAAGCAACCACAGACAAGGGCCTCACACCGCCTGCAGGCAAGAAGGTTCTGTTTTGTCTTCAGTTGCCACGGGGTCATCTTGAGTTATAACTGCGAACCTAGGGACTCACCTCTGTGCCCTGAGGAGAGGAAAGTTTCTGTGCGTGCTGCCAGACGTCTCTGGGGATTGCTCCACGGTCGTCGCCGGGTCCTCAGTGCTCGTCTAGTTCTGAGGCCAGAGCCTGAGCTTTCCTCGCTGAGCTGACGCAGGTCTTGGTGTTCCCCTGGAACCACCTCAAGGGAGTCAGGCCTCGTCTCGCCCATAGACGTGCAGGGCCGCTTTTCTTCAGGGTGCAGCAGACGTGTCCAGCTCTCCATCGAGGGGACAAAGGGATCTGTGGCTTGCCCTGGAGGTACCCCATGGCTATCACACGTGCCAGGGTGTCGGCAGTCGAGACTCGGGGAGGAAGTCGAGGCAGTGCAGGGCAGTTAGGTTCATCTGGAGTGGACGAGGCATTTGGGGTTCTTGAGGAAAGGTGACCAGACATCTGAGGCTCCTCTGGACTCGCCTGGTGTGAGGGCCTCCTCATGGGATGAGAGGGGAGAGCTGGGAACCCTTTCCTGATGGAGCAGGGAAAGGGCCCCTCATCTGGAGCTCAGCAGGGGAAAACGGGACTCCTCTTGAGTCGCAGAGGGACCCTTGGGGTTCCTTTCAAGTGGGACAGTTGGGGGGGGAACTTCCTATGTCACAACAAGGGTATGAAGGAGCCTTTGGAGGTCCAAGAGGGAAGGGGTGATTTCCCCCAAGATACTGCAGCAGTCAGGGGACTCAACCTCCCTGCATGGGAGAAGCTTCTGTTTTTTCTCGAGTTGTGGCAGGGTCCTCTCCAGTTTTGATGGGGACCTCAGGAACCCGCCACTGTGGCTTCAGGAATGGACAGTCTCCGTGTGAGTTGTGAAGCACCTCTGGGTATTCCTCCCTAGTCATCGCCAGGTCCCCAGACCTCCTCTGGTGCTGAGGCCGCAGCCCGAGCTTGCCTCGGCCATGCTAAACTAGGTCTTGGGATACCCCTGGGGCTCCCACAGAGGAGTCAAACCTCATCTCGTCTGGAGAGGTGCACAGCCGCTTTCCTCCCCAACTGTAGCAAAAGTGTCCAGGTCCCTGTCTAGCGGATACAGGGATCAATGGCTTGCCCTGGAGGTTCCCCAGGGCTGTCCCATGTGCCAGTGTGTCGGGAGTCGAGTCTCGGGGTGACAATCGAGGCAGTGCAGGGCAGTGAGGTTCATCAGGAATGGAAGAGGCATTTGGGGGTCTTGGGAATGATGGACTGACCCCTGAGGCTCGTCCTGTCTCTCCTCGTCCGAGCGCCACTTCTTGGGATGCCAGGGGAGAGCCGTGAACACTTTCCCGAAGGAGCAGGGAAAGGCCCATCATCTGGAGCTCAGCAGGGCAAAACGGGGCTCCTCTTGAGTCTTGGCGGGACCCTCGGGGTTTTTCTCAAGTGGGGACGGGTGGGGCGGGAAACTTCTTTGGTCACAACAAGGGTGTGAAGGAGGCGTTCGAGGTCTAGGAGGGAAGGGGTGATTTCCCCTGAGATGCCCCCATGGACAAGGGCCTCACTCCACCTGCAGGGGAGAAGTTTCTGGTTTTTCTCGAGTGCCAGTGGGGTCCTCTCGAGTTATGATGGGACCCCAGAATCCCGACCTTATGGCCACAGGAGAGGACAGTCTCCGTGCGATATGTGAGGCGCCTCTGGGGATTAATCCCCAGTCATCGCCGTGTACTCAGTCCTGGTCTGGTGCTGAAGCTGGAGCCTGAGCTTGCCTCGCCCATGCTGACATAGGACTAGGATTTCCTCTGAAGCCCCCAAAGGGGAATCAGGCCTCGTCTCTCCTGGAGACGTGCACAGCTGCTTTCCTCCGCAAGAGCAGCAACAGTGTCTGGGTCCATGATGAGCGGATACAGGGATCTGTGGCTTGCCCTCGAAGTACCCCAGGGCTGTCACACATGCTAGTGTTCCGGAGTCAAGCCTCAGGGTGACAGTCGAGGCAGTGCAGGGCAGTCAGATTAACCTGGAGTGGACGAGGCATTCGGGGGTCTTGGGGAATGGTGGCCCAATCTGTGAGACTCCTCCTGACTCTCCAGGTGTGAGCACCTCCTCTTGGGATGAGAGGGGAACACCACAAAAACTTTCATGATGGAGCAGGGAAAGGGCCCCTCATCTGGAGCTCAGCAGGGGAAAACGGGGCTCCTCTTGAGTCTTGGCGGGAACATCGGGGTTCCTCTCAAGTGGTGACGGGTGGGGTGGGGAACTTCTTGGGTTACAGCAAGTGTGTGAAGGAGCCTTTCGAGGTCCACGAGGGACAACGTGAATTCCCTTTATATGCCGCTGTGGACAAGGGCCACACCATGCCTGCCGGGGAGAAGTTTCCGGTTTTACTCGAGTTGCGACGGGGTACTCTTGTGCTATGACGGTGACCCCCGGGATCCGCCCCTGTATCCTCAGGAGAGGCCATTCTCAGTGCGAGTTGTGAGGCGCATCTGGGGATTCATCCCCAGTCGTCACTGGGTTCTCAGTCCTCATCTGGTGCTGAGGTCGGAGCTTGAGATTTCCTCGTTCATGCTTTCATAGCTCTTGAGGTTACTCTGGAGCCCCCACAGGGGAGTCAGTACTCGTCTCGCCTGGAGACTTGCACCGACTCTTTTTTCCCCAATTGCAGTGGCAGTGACTGGCTCCCCGACAAGCGGACACAAGGATCTGTGGCTTGCCATCGAGGTTCCCCAGCGCTGTCTCATGTGCCAGTGTGTCAGCAGTTGAGCCTCAGGGTGACAGTCGAGACTGTGCAAGGCAGTCAGTTTCATCTGGAGTGGACGAGACATTTGGGGATCTTAGGGAGTGGTGGTCGGACACCTGAGGCTCCTCCCGACTCTCCTGATGTGAGGCCACTTCTTGGTTTGCGAGGGGTGCGCCAGAAAACCTTTCCCAATGGAGCAAGGAAAGGGCCCCTCATTTGAATCTCAGCAGGGGAAATCGGGTCTCCTCTTGAGTCGCGGCGGGACCCTCAGTGTTCCTCTCCAGTGGGGACGATAGGGGCAGGGAACTTCCTAGGTAACAACAAGGGTATGAAGGAGACTTTCAAGGTTCAAGAGGGAAGGGGTGATTTCCCCCCCAGATGCTACAGCGGACAAGGGTCTCATCCTCCCTGCAGGGGAGAAGCTTCTGATTTTTATCCAGTTGCAGCAGGGTCCTGTCGAGTTATGAAGTGGACCCAAGGGACTGCCCCTGTATCCTCAGGAGAAGCCATTCTCAGTGCGAGTTGCGAGACGTATCTGGGGATTCCTCCCCAGACGTCGACGGGTCCTCAGTCATGGTCTGGTGCTCTGGTCGGAGCCTGAGATTTCCTCACTCATGCTTTCAAAGGTATTGAGGTTACACTGGAGACCCCATAGGGGAGTCAGGTTTCGTCTCTCTTGGATACCTGCACAGTGGCTTTCCTCCCCAACTGCAGCAACAGTGTCCGGGCCCCTGTAGAGTGGATACAGGGATCAGTGGCTTGCCCTCGATGTACCCCAGGGCTGTCACACATGCTAGTGTGCCGGGTTCAAGCCTCGGGGTGACAGTCGAGGCAGTGTACGGCAGTCAGGTTCATGTGAAGTGGACGAGGCCTTTGGGGTCTTGGGGAATGGTGGCCCAAACTGTGAGACTCCTCCCGACTCTCCAGGTGTGAGCACCTCCTCTTGGGATGGGAGGGAAACACAATGAAACCTTTCCCGACGGAGCAGGGAAAGGGCCCCTCATCTGGAGCTCAGCATGGGAAAACGGGGCTCCTCTTGAGTCATGGTGAGATCCTCGGGGTTCCTCTCGAGTGGGGATGTGTGGGCCTGGGAACTTCTTGGATCACAGCAAGCGTGTGGAGGAGCCTTTTGAGGTCCAAGAAAGACGGGCTGAATTCCCCCGAGATGCCTCCACGGACAAGGGCCTCACACCGTCTGCAGGGGAGAAGGTTCTGTTTTGTCTTGAGTTGCCCCGGGGTCATTTGAGTTATAACTGTGAACCCAGGGACTCACCTCTGTGCCCTGAGGAGAGGCCAGTCTCTGTGCATGTTGCCAGGCTCCTCTGGGGATTGCTCCACAGTCGTCACCGGGTCCTCAGTCCTCATCTAGTGCTGAGGCCAGAGCCTGAGCTTTCCTCGCCGAGCTGACGTAGGTTTTGGGGTTCACCTGGTGCCACCTAAGACCAATCAGGCCTCATCTCCCCCATAGACGTGCAGGGCTGCTTTTCTCCAGGGTGCAGCAGACGTGTCCGGCTCTCCGTCGAGGGGACAAAGGTATCTGTGGCTTGCCTTGGAGGTACCTCAGGGCTATCACCCGTACCATGTGTCGGCATTTGAGCCTCGGGGAAGAAGTCAAGCCAGTGCAGGGCACTCAGGTTAATGTGGAGTGGATGAGGCATTTGGGGTTCTTCGGGAAAGGTGACCAGACACCTGAGGCTCCTCTGGACTCACCTGGTGTGAGGGCCTCCTCTTGGGATGTGAGGGGACAGCCGGGAAACCTTTCCCAATGGAGCAGGGAAAGGGCCCCTCATCTGGAGCTCAGCAGAGGAAATCGGGACTCCTACTGAGTCGCGGTGGGACCCACGGGGTTCCTCTCTGGGGGGAACGGTTTTGGGGGGGGAATTTCCAAGGTCAAAACAAGGGTATGAAGGAGACTTTCGAGGTCCAAGAGGGAAGGGGTGATTTCCCCCGAGATACTGCAGCGGTCAAGGGACTCAACTTCCCTGCAGGGGAGAAGCTTCTGTTTTTTTCTCGAGTTGCGGCGGGGTCCTCTCGAGTTACAATGGGAACCTCAGGAACCCGTCGCTGTGGCCTTAGGAAAGGACAGTCTCCATGTGAGTTGCAAAGCACCTCTGCGTATTCCTCTGTAGTCGTCGCTGGGTTCCCAGGCCTCGCCTGGTGCTGAGGCCACAGCCTGAGCTTGCCTCGCCCATGCTGAACTAGGTCTTGGGATACCCCTGGAGCTCCCACAGAGGAATCAGGCCTCGTCTTGAGTGGAGAAGTGCACAGCCGCTTTCCTCCCCAATTGCAGCAACAGTGTCCCGGTTCCTGTCGAGCAGATACAGGGATCAGTGGCTTGCCCTTGAGGTTCCCCAGGGCTATCCCACGTGCCAGTGTGTCGGGAGTCGAGTCTCCAGGTGATAGTCGAGGCAGTGCAAGGCAGTAAGGGTCATCAGGAATGGAAGAGTCATTTGGGGGTCTTGGGAATGATGGACCGACTCCTGAGGCTCGTCCTATCTCTCCTCGTCCGAGTGCCACTTCTTTGGATGCTGGGGAGAGCCATGAACACTTTGCCGACGGAGCAGGGAAATGCCCATCATCTGGAGCTCAGCAGGGAAAAACGGGGCTCCTCTTGAGTCTTGGCAGGACCCTCGGGGTTCCTCTCGAATGGGGACAGGTGGGGCGGGGAACTTCTTTGGTCAAAACAATGGTGTGAAGGAGGCTTTCGAGGTCTAGGAGGGAAGGGGTGATATCCGCTGAGATCCCCCCTCGGACAAGGGACTCACTCCACCTGCAGTGGAGAAGTTTCTGGTTTTTCTCGAGTGTCGGTGGGGTCCTCTTGAGTTACAACAGGACACCAGAAACCCGCCCTTTTGGCCACAGGAGAGGACAGTCTCCGAGCGATTTGCGAGGCGCCTTTAGGGATTAATCCCCAGTCGTCGCCATGTCCTCAGTCCTGGTCTGGTGATGAAGCTGGAGGCTGAGCTTCCCTCGCCCATGCTGATGTAGGTCTTGGGTTTCCACTGGAGCACTACAGAAGAGTCAGGCCTCATCTCTACTGGAGACGTGCACAGCCGATGTCCTCCCCAACTGCAGCAAGTGTCCAGATCCCTCTTGAGCGGACACAGGGATCAGTCGCTTGCCCTCGAGGGACCCCAGAGCTATAACACGTGACAGTGTGCCGGATTCGAGTCTCAGGGTTCCAGTCGATGCAGTGCAGGGCAGTCAGGTTCATGTGAAGTGGCCGAGGCATCTGGGGGGTCTTAGGGAATGTTGGCCCAAACTGTGAGACTCCTCCAGACTCTCCAGGTGTGAGCACCTCCTCTTGACATGCGAGGGGAACACCACGAAACCTTTCCCGATGGAGCAGGGAAAGGGCCCCTCATCTGGAGCTCAGCAGGGGAAATCGAGGCTCCTTTTGAGTCTGGGCGGGGCCCTCGGAAATCCTCTCGAGTGGGGAAGGGTGAGGCAGGGAATTGCTTGGGTCACAGCAAGGGTGTGAAAGGGCCTTTGGAGGTCCAAGAGGGAAGGGGTGAATTCCCCCGAGATGCCACATTAGACAAGGGCCTCTCCCCGCCTGCAGGGATGTGTCTAGTTTATTTTGAGTTGCGGATGGGTCCTCTCAAGTTATGACAGGGCCCCAGGGACCCACTCCTGTGACCCTAGGAGAGGCCACTCTCCGTGCGAGAGCTGAGGCATATCTGAGGATTCTTCCCCAGTGGCTCCAAGTCCTCAGTCCCGTTCTGGTGCTGAGGCAGGAGCCTGAGCTTTACTCACCCGTGACTAAGTAGGTCTTGGGGGTCCCGTGGAGCCCCCTCAGGGGAGTCAGGCCTCATCTCGCCCATAGACGTGCAGGGCTGCTTTACTCCAGGGAGCAGCAGCCATGTCCTGCTCTCTGTCGAACGGACAAAGGGATCTGTGTCTTGCTCTCATGATACCCTAGGGCTATCACACGTGCCATGGTGTCGGCAGTCGAGCCTTGGGGAGGCAGTCTAGGCAGTGCAGGGCAGTCAGGTTCATCTGGAGTGGACGAGGCATTTGGGGGTCTTGGGGAATAGTGGCCCAAACTGTGAGACTCCTCCTGAATCTCCAGGTGGGAGCACCTCCTCTTGACATGGGAAGGGAACACCGGGAAACCTTTTGCGATGGAGCAGGGAAAGGGCCCATCATCGGGAGCTCAGCAGGGGAAAACGGGGCTCCTCTTGAGTTGCGGCGGGACCCTTGGGGTTCCTCTGGAGTGGGGACGGTTGGGGCGGGGAAATTCCTAGGTCACAACAAGGGTATGAAGGAGCGTTTCCAGTTCCAAGAGGGAAGGGGTTATTTCCCCCGAGATGCTGCAGCGGACAAGGGACTCACTCTCCCTGTAGGCGAGAAGCTTCTGGTTTTACTCCAGTTGCGGCGAGGTCCTCTCGAGTTAAGACAGACACCCCAGCGAAGCGCCGCTGTGGCCTCAGGAGAGGCCAGTCTCCATGCGAGTTGCGAGACACCTCTGGGAATGCCTCCCCAGATGTTGCCGGGTCCTCAGTCCTCGTCTGGTGCTAAAGCTGGAGCCTAAGCTTGCCTCGCCCACGCTGACATAGGTCTTCGGTTTCCGCTGGAGGCCCCACAGGGGACTCAGACCTCGTCTGGCCTGGAGACGTGCAAGGCCGCTTTCGTCCCAATGGCAGCAACAGTGTCTGGGTGGATACAGGGATCTGTCTTGCACTCGAGGTACTCCAGGGCTGTCACACGTGGAAGTGTTCCAGAGTCGAGCCTTGGGATGAGAGCCGAGGCAGTGCAGGGCAGTCAGATTCATGTGGAGTGGACGAGGCATTTGGGGGTCTTGGGGAATGGTGGCACAATTTGTGAGACACCTCTTGACTCACCAGGTGTGAGCACCTCCTCTTGGGATGTGAGGGGAACACCGCAAAACCTTTCCCGATGCAGCAGGGAAAGAGCCCGTCATCTGGAGCTCAGCAGGGGAAAATGGGGCTCCTCCTGAGTCTTGGCAGGACCCTCGGGGTTCCACTCCAGTGGGGACAGGGGGATGGCGGTGAATTTCTTGGGTCACAGCAAGGGTGTGAAGGAGCCTTTGGAGGTCCACGACGGACCGGGTGAATTCCCCTGAGATGCTGCCGTGGACAAGGACCAAAACATGCCTGCAGGCAAGAAACTTCCGTTTTCTTTCGAGTTGCAGCAGGGTCCTCTCCACTTACGACGGCAATCCCAGGGACATGTCCCTGTATCCTCAGGAGAGGCCATTCTCTGTGCGAGTTGTGAGGTGCCTCTGGGGATTCCTCCCCAGTCATCGCTGGGTCCTCATTCCTCATCTGGTGTTGAGGTCGAGCCTGCAATTTTCTCACTCATGCTTTCATAGTTCTTGAGGTTGCTCTGGAGCCCCCACAGGGGAGTCAGGCCTCTTCTCACCTGGAGACTTGCATGGCTTCTTTCTTCCCCAACTGCAGCAGCAGTGTCTGGCTCCCCGTAAAGCGGACACAGGGATCTGTGGCTTGCCATCGAGGTACCACAGGGCTCTCTCACATGCCAGTGTGTCAAGAGTCTAGCCTCGGGGTGACAGTCTAGACAGTGCAGGGCAGTCATGTTCATCTGGAGTGGACGAGAAATTTGGGGATCTTGGGGAGTGGTGGTCAGATACCTGAGGCTCATCCCAACTCTCCTGATGCAAGGCCACCCTTTGGGATGCGAGGGGAACACTGGGAAACCTTTCTTGATGGATCAGAGATGGGCCCCTCATCTGGAGCTCAGCAGGGGAAAACGGGGCTTCTCTTGAGTCGTGGTGAGACCCACGGGGTTAATCTTGAGTGGGGACGGTAGGGGCGGAGAACTTCCTAGGTCACAACAAGGGTATGAAGGAGCCTTTCAAGGTCCAAGAGGGAAGGGGTGATGTCCCCCGAGATACTGCAGCGGACAAGGGACTCACTCTCCCTGCAAGGGAGAAGCTTCTGGTTTTTCTCGAGTTGCGGCGGGGTCCTCTCGAGTTACAACGGGGACCCCAGGGACCCGCCTCTGTGGCCTCAGGAGACGCCAGTCTCCATGCGAGTTGCGAGGCACCTGTGGGGATTCCTCCCGAGACCACGCTGGGTCCTCAGTCATCTGGTGCTGAGGCCAGAGCCTGTGCTTGCCTCGCCCATGCTGACATAGGTCTTGGGGTTCCCCTGGAGCCCCCATAGGGGAGTCAGGCCTCGTCTCGCCTGGGGACGTGCACAGCCGCTTTCCTCCCCAACTGCAGCAACAGTGTCCGGGTCCCTGTTGTGCGGATACAGGGATCAGTGTCTTGACTTTGAGGTACCCCAGGGCTATCACACGTGGAAGTGTTCCAGAGTCGAGCCTCGGGGTGATAGTCGAGAAAGTGCAGTACAGTCAGATTCATCT
The DNA here is from genome assembly GCA_006410735.1 of Raphicerus campestris. NCBI lineage: Eukaryota > Metazoa > Chordata > Mammalia > Artiodactyla > Bovidae > Raphicerus > Raphicerus campestris. Next base: position 47,518 of record SJYW01046602.1, on the reverse strand, counting down.
GGAGTGGACTATTCATTTGGAAGTCTAGCGGAAATGTGACCCGACGCCTGAGGCTTTTCTGGGCTCGCCTGGTGTGAGTGCCACCTCTTGGGATGGGAGGGGAGAGCCGGGAATCCTTTCCCGATGGAGCAGGGAAAGGGCCCCTCATCTGGAGCTGAACATGGGAAAATGGAGCTCCTCTTGAGTCGCGACGGGACACATGGTGGTCCTCTCGAGGGGGACGTGGGGGGTGGGGAACTTCTCGGATCACAGCAAGGGTGAGAAAGAAAATTTCGAGGTCCAAGAGGGAACGGGTGATTGCCACCGGGAGGACTCAGTGAACATGGGCCTCACTCCACCTGCAGGGTGAAGCTTTTGCTTTTATTCGAGTTGCGGCGGGGTGCTCTCGAGTTACAACGGGGACCACAGGTTTCTGCCCCTGTGGCCCCAGGATAGGGCAGTCTACGTGCGAGGGGCAAGGCACATTGGAGATTCCTCCCCAGTGGCGCCAAGTCCTCAGTCCCCTTTTGGTGCTGAGGCTGCAGCCTGAGATTGCCTCGCCCTTGCTGACATTTGTATTGGGCTTCCCCTGGAGGCCGCAGAGGGGAGNCAGCACGGGCAAGGCAATCTCAGGCTGCAGCCTCAGCACCAAAAGGGGACTGAGGCTGCAGCCTGAGATTGCCTCGCCCTTGCTGACATTTGTATTGGGCTTCCCCTGGAGGCCGCAGAGGGGAGTCAGGCCTAGTCTCTACGGGAGACAGCACTGTCTCTTTCCTTCCCAAATGCAGTAACAGTTCCGGGTCCCTGTCGAGCGGATACAGGGATCAATAGCTTGCACTCGAGGTACCCTAGGGCTGTCACACGTGCCAGTGTGCCGGAGTCGAGCCTCGGGATGACAGTCGAGGCAGTGGAGGGCAGTCAGGTTCATCTGAAGTGGATGAGTCATTTGGGGGTCTTGAGGATTGGTGGCCCAACCTGTGAGACTCCTCCCAACTTTCGAGGTGCGAGCACCACTACTTGGGATGCGAGGTGAACACTGCAAAACCTTTCCTGACGGAGCAGGGAAATCGCCCCTCATCTGGAGCTGATCAGGGAAAACGGACTCCTCTTGAGTCTTGGAGGGACCCTTGGGGTTCCTCTCGAGTGGGGATGGGTGGGGTGGGGAACATCTTGGGTCACAGAAAGGGGGTGAGGAAGCCTTTCAAAGTCCACGAGGGACCGGGTGAATTCTCCTGAGATGCTGTTGTGGACAAGGGCCACACGACGCCTGCAGGGGAAAAGCTTCCGGTTTTTCTTGAGTTGAAGCGGTGGGGTCCTCGGGAGTTATGACGGGTACCCCAGGGAACCGCCCCTGTATCCTCAGGAGAGGCCATTCTCTGTGCGAGTTGTGAGGTGCCTCTGGGGATTCTTCCCCAGTCATTGCTGGGTCCTCATTCCTCATCTGGTGTTGAGGACAAGCCTGCGATTTTCTCGCCCATGCTTTCATAGTTCTTGAGGTTACTTGGAGCCCCAACAGGGGAGTCAGGCCTCTTCTCACCTAGAGACTTGCCTGGCCTCTTTCTTCCCCAACTGCAGCAGCGGTGTCCGGCTCCCCGTAAAGTGGACACAGGGATCTGTGGCTTGCCATCGAGATACTACAGGGCTCTCTCACGTGCCAGTGTGTCAGGAGTCGAGCCTTGGGGTGACAATCTAGACAGCGCAGGGTAGTCATGTTCATCTGGAGTGGACGAGGCATTTGGGAATCTTGAGTAGTGGCGATCAGACACCTGACGCTCCTCCCAACTCTCCTGATGCAAGGCTACCCTTTGGGATGTGAGGGGAACACTGGGAAACCTTTCCCGATGGATCAGAGACAGGCCCCTCATCTGGAACTCAGCAGGGGAAAACGGGGCTTCTCTTGAGTTGCAGCGGGACCCTCGGGGCTCCTCTCGAGTGGGGATGGTAGGGGCGGGGAACTTCCTAGGTCACAACAAGGGTATGAAGGAACCTTTCGAGGTCCAAGAGGGAAGGGGTGATTTCCCCTGAGATGCTGCAGCGGACAAGGGACTCACTCTCCCTTCAGGGTAGAAGCTTCTGGTTTTCCTGGAGTTGTGGCAGCGGGTTCCTCTTGAGTTACGACGGGGACCCCAGGGTCCCACTGTTGTGGCCTCGGGAGACGCCAGTCTCCATGCAAGTTGCGAGGCACCTGTGGGGATTCCTCCCGAGACCACGCTGGGTCCTCAGTCCTCGTCTGGTGCTGAGGCCGGAGCCTGTGACATAGGTCTTGGGGTTCCCCTGGAGCCCCCATAGGGGAGTCAGGCCTCGTCTCGCCTGGGGACGTACACAGCCGCTTTCCTCCCCAACTGCAGCAACAGTGTCCGGGTCCCTGTTGTGCGGATACAGGGATCAGTGGCTTGCCCTCGAGGTACCCCTTGGCTATCACACATGCCAGTGTGCTGGAGTCGAGCCTCGGGGTGACAATCGAGGCAGTGCAATACAGTCAGATTCATCTGGAGTGGACTATTCATTTGGGGGTCGTGTGGAAATGTGACCCGATGCCTGAGGCTTCTCTGGACTCACCTGGAGTGAGTGCCTCCTCTTGGGATGCGAGGTGAGTGTCGGGAACCCTTCCCGATGGAGCAGGGAAAGGGAAACTCATCTGGAGCTGAGCATGGGAAAATCAGGCCCTTCTTGAGTCGCAGCGGGACCCTTGAGGTTCCTCTCGAGTGTGGACGGGTTGGGTGGGTTCTTCTTGGGTCACAGCAAGGGTGTGAAGTTGCATTTCGAGGTCCAAGAGTGAACGGATGATTTTCCCCTTGACGCCGCAGAGGACAAGGGCCTCAGTCCGCCTGCAAAGGAGAACCTTATGGTTTTTTTCCAGTGGTGGCGGGGTCCTCTCGAGTTACGACGGGGACCACAGGGACACGCCCCTGTATCCTCAAGAGAGGCCATTCTCAGTGTCAGTTGCGAGGTGCCTCTGGGGATTCCTCCCCAGTCGTTGCCAGGTCCTCAGTCCTCGTCTGGTGCTGAGGTCGGAGCCTGAGATTTCCTCGCTCATGCTTTCATAGGTCTTGAGGTTACTCTCAAGCCCCCACAGGGGAGTCAGTTCTCGTCTCCCCTGGAGACTTGCACGGTCTCTTTCTTCCCCAAATGCAGTGGCAGTGACCGGCTCCCTGTCAAGGTGACACAGGGTTCTGTGGCTTGCCATCGAGGTATTCCAGGGCTCTCTCACGTGCCAGTGTGTCGGGAGTCGAGCCTCGGGGTGACAGTCAAGACAGCGCAGGGCAGTCAAGTTCATCTGGAGTGAACGAGGCATTTGGGCATCATGGGGAGTGGTGGTCGGACATCTGAGGCTCCTCCCGACTCTCCTGATGCGAGGCCACCTCTTGGGATGGGAGGGAAGAGGAGGAAAACTTTTCCCGATGGATCAGGGAAAGGGCCCCTCATCTGGACCTCAGCAGGTGAAAACGGGACTCCTCTTGAGTCGTGGCAGGACCCTCAGTGTTACTCTCGAGTGGGGACGGTTGGAGCGGGAAACTTCCTTGGTTACAACAAGGGTATGAAGGAGCCTTTCGAGGTCCAAGAGGGAAGGGGTGATTTCCCCTGAGATGCTTCAGCTGAAAAGGGCCACATCACGCCTGCAGGTGAGAAGCTTCTGGTTTTTCTTGAGTTGCGACCGGGTCCTCTCGAGTTACGATGGGGACCTCAGTAACACGCCGCTGTGGCCTCAGGAGAGGCCAGTCTCCATGAGAGTTGCGAGGCACTTGTGGGGATTCCTACCGAGAGGTCGCTGGGTCCTCAGTCCTCTTCTGGTACTTAGGCTGGAGCCTGTGCTTGCCTCGCCCATGCTGACATAGGTCTTGCGGTTCCCCTGGAGGCCCCANTAGGGGCGGGGAACTTCCTAGGTCACAACAAGGGTATGAAGGAACCTTTCGAGGTCCAAGAGGGAAGGGGTGATTTCCCCTGAGATGCTGCAGCGGACAAGGGACTCACTCTCCCTTCAGGGTAGAAGCTTCTGGTTTTCCTGGAGTTGTGGCAGCGGGTTCCTCTTGAGTTACGACGGGGACCCCAGGGTCCCACTGTTGTGGCCTCGGGAGACGCCAGTCTCCATGCAAGTTGCGAGGCACCTGTGGGGATTCCTCCCGAGACCACGCTGGGTCCTCAGTCCTCGTCTGGTGCTGAGGCCGGAGCCTGTGACATAGGTCTTGGGGTTCCCCTGGAGCCCCCATAGGGGAGTCAGGCCTCGTCTCGCCTGGGGACGTACACAGCCGCTTTCCTCCCCAACTGCAGCAACAGTGTCCGGGTCCCTGTTGTGCGGATACAGGGATCAGTGGCTTGCCCTCGAGGTACCCCTTGGCTATCACACATGCCAGTGTGCTGGAGTCGAGCCTCGGGGTGACAATCGAGGCAGTGCAATACAGTCAGATTCATCTGGAGTGGACTATTCATTTGGGGGTCGTGTGGAAATGTGACCCGATGCCTGAGGCTTCTCTGGACTCACCTGGAGTGAGTGCCTCCTCTTGGGATGCGAGGTGAGTGTCGGGAACCCTTCCCGATGGAGCAGGGAAAGGGAAACTCATCTGGAGCTGAGCATGGGAAAATCAGGCCCTTCTTGAGTCGCAGCGGGACCCTTGAGGTTCCTCTCGAGTGTGGACGGGTTGGGTGGGTTCTTCTTGGGTCACAGCAAGGGTGTGAAGTTGCATTTCGAGGTCCAAGAGTGAACGGATGATTTTCCCCTTGACGCCGCAGAGGACAAGGGCCTCAGTCCGCCTGCAAAGGAGAACCTTATGGTTTTTTTCCAGTGGTGGCGGGGTCCTCTCGAGTTACGACGGGGACCACAGGGACACGCCCCTGTATCCTCAAGAGAGGCCATTCTCAGTGTCAGTTGCGAGGTGCCTCTGGGGATTCCTCCCCAGTCGTTGCCAGGTCCTCAGTCCTCGTCTGGTGCTGAGGTCGGAGCCTGAGATTTCCTCGCTCATGCTTTCATAGGTCTTGAGGTTACTCTCAAGCCCCCACAGGGGAGTCAGTTCTCGTCTCCCCTGGAGACTTGCACGGTCTCTTTCTTCCCCAAATGCAGTGGCAGTGACCGGCTCCCTGTCAAGGTGACACAGGGTTCTGTGGCTTGCCATCGAGGTATTCCAGGGCTCTCTCACGTGCCAGTGTGTCGGGAGTCGAGCCTCGGGGTGACAGTCAAGACAGCGCAGGGCAGTCAAGTTCATCTGGAGTGAACGAGGCATTTGGGCATCATGGGGAGTGGTGGTCGGACATCTGAGGCTCCTCCCGACTCTCCTGATGCGAGGCCACCTCTTGGGATGGGAGGGAAGAGGAGGAAAACTTTTCCCGATGGATCAGGGAAAGGGCCCCTCATCTGGACCTCAGCAGGTGAAAACGGGACTCCTCTTGAGTCGTGGCAGGACCCTCAGTGTTACTCTCGAGTGGGGACGGTTGGAGCGGGAAACTTCCTTGGTTACAACAAGGGTATGAAGGAGCCTTTCGAGGTCCAAGAGGGAAGGGGTGATTTCCCCTGAGATGCTTCAGCTGAAAAGGGCCACATCACGCCTGCAGGTGAGAAGCTTCTGGTTTTTCTTGAGTTGCGACCGGGTCCTCTCGAGTTACGATGGGGACCTCAGTAACACGCCGCTGTGGCCTCAGGAGAGGCCAGTCTCCATGAGAGTTGCGAGGCACTTGTGGGGATTCCTACCGAGAGGTCGCTGGGTCCTCAGTCCTCTTCTGGTACTTAGGCTGGAGCCTGTGCTTGCCTCGCCCATGCTGACATAGGTCTTGCGGTTCCCCTGGAGGCCCCATAGGGGAGTCACATATGGGGGAGGCCCCATAGCCTCGTCTCTCCTGGGGACGTGCATAGACGCTTTCCTCTCCAACTGCAGCAACAGTGTCTGGGTCCTTGTTGAGCAGATACAGGGAACAGTGGCTTGACCTCGAGGTACCCCAGCAGTATCACATGTGCCAGTGTGCCGGATTTGAGCCTAGGGGTGACAGTCGAGGCAGTGCAGGACAGTGAGATTCATTAGGAGTGGACTAGGCATTTGGGGGTCTTGGGAAAATGTGACCCGACGCCTGAGGTTTCTATGGACTCACCTGGTGTAAGTGCCTCCTCTTGGGATGCAAGGGGGGAGCCTGGAACCCTTTCCTGATGGAGCAGGGAAAGGGCCCCACATCAGGAGCTGAGCATGGGAAAATGGAACTCCTCCTGAGTCGCGGTGGGACGCTAGGCAATCCTCTCGAGTGGGGACATGTGGGGCGGGGAACTTCTTGGGTCACAGCAAGGGTGTGAAGGAGCATTTCGAGTTCCACGAGGGAACGGGTCATTTCCCCTGGGACACCACAGTGGAGAAGTGCCTCACACCGCCTACAAGAGTTAAGCTTCTGTTTTTTCTCAAGTTCTTGCGGTTAGTTCTTTCTCAAGTTCTCGAGTTAGGACAGGGACTACAGGAATCCACCCCTGTGGCCCCAGGATAGGCCAGTCTCCTTGCGAGGGGCGAGGCACATCTGGGGATCCCACCCCAGTGGCGTTAAGTCTTCAGTCCCCTTCTGGTGCTGAGGGTGCAGCCTGAGATTTCCTCGGCCGTGCTGACATTTTTATGGGGCTTCCCTTGGAACCCGCATAGGGGAGTCAGGCCTCGTCTTGACTGGAGATGTGCACGGCTGCTTTCTTTCCCAATTGCAGTAACAGTGTCCACGTCCCTGTCGAGCGATTACAGGGATCTATGGCTTGTGCTCCATGTACCCTAGGGCTGCACAAGTGCCAGTGTGCTGGAGTCGAGCCTCTGGGTAACAGTCGAAGCAGTGCAGGGCAGTCAGGTTCATCTGAAGTGGACAAGGCATTTGTGGGTCATGAGGAATGGTGGCCCAACCTGTGAGACTCGTCCGGACCTTCCAGGTGCAAGCACCTCCTCTTGGGATAGAAGGGGAACATCGCGAAATGTTTCCCACCAGAGCAGGGAAAGGGCCCCTCATCTGGAGCTCAGCAGGGGAAAAAGGGGCTCCTCTTGAGTTGCGGCGGGACCCTCGGGGTTCCTCTCGAGTGGGGACGATAGGGGCAGGGAACTTCCTAGGTCACAACAGGATTATGAAGGAGCAATGAGGTCCAGAGGGAAGGGGTGATTTCCCCTTAGATGCTGCAGCAGACAAGGGACTCACCCTCCCTGCAGGGGAGAAGCTTCTGGTTTTTCTGGAGTTGTGGCAGGGTCCTCTCAAGTTAAGATGAGGACCCCACGGACACGCCCCTGTATCTTCAGGAGAGGCCATTCTCATTGCGAGTTGTCAGGAGCCTCAGGGGATTCCTCCTCAGTCATTGCCGGGTCGTCAGTCCTCGTCTGGTGCTGAGATCTGAGCCTGAGATTTCCTCTCTCATGCTTTCATAGGTCTTGAGGTTACTCTGGAGCCCTCACAGGGGAGTCAGGCCTCTTCTCACCTGGAGACTTGCACGGCTTCTTTCTTTCCCAACTGCAGTGGCAGTGTCTGGCTTCCCGTAAAGTGGACACAGGGATCTCTGGCTTGCCTTCGAGGTACTCCAGGGCTGTATCACGTGCCAGTGTGTTGGGAGTCGAGCCTCGGGGTGACAGTAGAGACAGTGCAGGGCAGTCATGTTCATCTGGAGTGGACGAGGCATTTGGGGATCTTTAGGAATGGTGGTCGGACACCTGAGGCTCCTCCCGACTCTCCTGATTCCAGGCCACCTCTTGGGATGTGAGTGGAGCACTGCAAAACCTTTCCCGATGGAACAGGGAAAGGGCACCTCATCTGGAGCTCAGCAGGAAAAACGGGACTCCTCTTGAGTCGCACTGGGTCCCTCGGGTTCCTCTCGAGTGGGGACGGATAGGGCGGGGAACTTCCTAGGTCACAACATGGGTATGAAGGAGCCTTTCGAGGTCCAAGTGGGAAGGGGTGATTTCCCCCGAGATGCTGCAGCAGACAAGGGACTCACCCTCCCTGCAGGGGAGAAGCTTCTGGTTTTTCTTGAGTTGCAGCGGGGTCCTCTGGAGTTACGACCCGGACCCCAGGGAACCACTGCTGTGGCCTCTGGAGAGGCCAGTCTCCATGCGAGTTGCGAGTCACCTGTGGGGATTTCTCCCAAGTTGTCGCCGAGTGCTCAGTCCTCATCTGGTGCTTAGGCCGGTGCCTGTGATTGCCTCGCCCATGCTGACATAGGTCTTGGGGTTCCCCTGGAGCCCCCATAGTGGAGTCAGGCCTCGTCCTGCCTGGGGACGTGCACAGCCACTTTCCTCCCCAACTGCAGCAACAGTGTCCGGGTCCCTGTTGAGTGGATACAGGGATCAGTGGCTTGACCTCAACATACCCCAGGGCTATCACACATTCCAGTGTGCCAGAGTCGATCCTGGGGGTGACAGTCTAGGCAGTGCAGGACAGACAGGTACATCTGGAGTGGACTAGGCATTTGGGGGTCTTGTGGTAATGTGACACAAGGCCTGAGGCTTCTCTGGACTAGCCTGGTGTGGGTGCCTCCTCTTGGAATGCAAGGTGAGAGCTGGGAACCCTTTCCTGATGGAGCAGGAAAAGGGCCCCTCATCTGGATCTGAGCATGGGAAAATGGAGCTCCTCTTGAGTCGTGGTGGGACCCTTGGTGGTCCTCTCGAGTGGGGACGTGTGGGTCGGGGAAATTCGTGGGTCACAGCAAGGGTGTGAAAGAGCACTTCGAGGTCCAAAAGGGAACAGCTGATTTCCCCCAGGATGCCGCAGCGGACAAGGCCTCACTCCGTCTGCAAGGGTGAAGCTTCTGGTTTTTCTTGAGTTGCGGCAGGGTCCTCTTGATTTAGGACGGGGACCACAGGGTTCTGCCCCTGTGGCCTCAGGATAGGCCAGTCTCCATGCGAGGGCTGAAGCACATCTGGGGATTCCTCCCCAGTGGCGCCAAGTCCTCAGTCCCCTTCTGGTGCTGAGGCTGCAGCCTGAGATTGCCTCGCCCGAGCTGACATTTGTATTGGGCTTCCCCTTGAGCCTGCAGAGTGTAGTCAGGCCTCCTCTCTACTGGAGACGGGCACGGCCGTTTTCCTTCCCAAATGCAGTAACAGTGTCTGGGTCTTGTTGAGCGGATACAGGGATCTATGGTTAGCACTCAATGTACCCTAGGGCTGTCACACGTGACAGTGTGCTGGAGTCGAGCCTCGGGGTTACAGTCAAGGCAGTGCAGGGCAGTCAGGTTCATCTGAAGTGGACGAGGCATTTGGGGGTCTTGGGGAATGGTGCCCCAACCTGTGAGACTCCTCCCGACTTTCGAGGTGTGAGCACCTCCTCTTCGGATGCAAGGGGAACACCGGGAAACCTTTCCCGATGAACAGGGAATGGGCCCATCATCTGGAACTCAGCAGGGGAAAACGGGGCTCCTCGTGAGTCTTGGCGCGACCCTTGGGGTTTCTCTCGAGTGGGGACGATATGGTCGGGAAACTTCTTGGGTCACAGCGAGGGTGTGAAGGAGCCTTTCAAGGTCCACGAGGGACGCGGTAAATTCACTTGAGATGCTATTGCGGACAAGGGACACACCACGCCTGCAGGGGAGAAGCTTCTGGTTTTTCTCGTGTTGCGGCGGGGTCCTCTTGAGTTATGATGGGGACCACAGGGACCCGCCCCTGTATCCTCAGGAGAGGCCCTTCTCAGTGCGAAGTGCGAGGCGCATCTTGGGATCCCTCCCCAGTCATTGCAGAGTCCTCAGTCCTCGTCTCGTGGTGATGTCGGAGCCTGAGATTTCTTCACTCATGCTTTCATAAATCTTGAGGTTACTCTGGAGACCCCACAGGGGAGTCAGTCCTCTTCTTGCCTGGAGACTTGCATGGCCTCTTTCCCCAACTGCAGCGGCAGTGTCTGGCTCCCCGTAAAGCCGACACAGGGATCTGTGACTTGCCATCGAGGTACTCCAGGGCTGTCTCACGTGCCAGTGTGTTGGGAGTCAAGCCTCAGGGTGACAGTCGAGACAGTGCAGTACAGTCATGTTCATATGGAGTGGACGAGGCATTTGGGGATCTTGGGGGGTGTGGTCGGACATCTGATGCTCCTCCCGACTCTCCTGATGAGAAGACACCTCTTGGGATGCGAGGGGAGCGCCGCCAAACATTTCCCGATGGAGCAGGTAATTGGCCCCTCATCTGGAGCTCAGCAGGGGAAAACGGGGCTGTTCTTGAGTTGTGGCGGGACCCACGGGGATCCTACGAGTGGGAACGGTTGGGGCGGTGAACTTCCTAGGTCAAACCAAGGGTATGAAGGTTCTTTTCAAGCTCCAAGAGGAAATGGGTGATTTCTCCCGAGATGCTGCAGCGGACAAGGGAGTCACCCTCCCTGCAGGTCAGAAGCTTCTGGTTTTTCTCGAGTTGCGCCGGGGTCCTCTCTAGTTATGGCGGGTACCACAGAGCCCGCCCCTGTGGACTCAGGAGAGGCCAGATTCCTTGTGAGTTGCGAGACACCTGTGGGTATTCCTCCCATGTAGTCCCCGGGTCCTCAGTCGTCCTCTGGTGCTGAGACCGGAGCCTATGCTTTCCTCGCCCATGCTGACATAGGTCTTGTGGTTCCCCTGGAGCCCCTAAAGGGGACTCTGGCCTCGTGTCACCTGGAGACGTGCACAGCAACTTTCCTCCCCAACTGCAGCAACAGTGTCCGGGTCCCTGTCGAGCAGATACAGGGATCAGTGGCTTGCCCTCGAGGTATCCCAGGGCTATCACACGTGCCAGTGTGCCAGNATCTAACAACCCACCTGACAGGAAGCCAGGGCCAAACATTAGTTCCACATACCCATTTAGTACCGTTTGGTGCCACCCATAGAATACCTGGGTTATACATCCAGTCAGTCCCTGGCCATACAGTTGTCCTACTAGCAGTAAAGGTTGCATCAAAGACAGTTTTACATAAAGTTTGAGACAGTATTTTCATATGTTTCAAAAGATGAGTCCCCAAAAGTTTTTATCCAAACTTGGGCTGATTTTTTTTCTTTTTGCTCCCAGCATAATTCTGCAGGTTTTACAAGCTGTCCTTTCTCCGGTGTCATCCAGAAATATTTGTCCCAAATTTGATAACAGTCTCCAAGGAGGCGGGACGACTCTTGATGTCGGTGCTTTTCCCTGGTGCTGTTGACGTATCCAGCAAACGCGGAAACTACAACCTCATGACTAACAGTGATATTAAAGTTAACAGAACATAAGGAAACATTGGCATTTATACACGAAGAAAAGCTTGAATAATTACAAGTGCTGCTTAGATAAAACTGTTTTTGTTTTAAAAAAATCAATCAGCCTCACCCACCAGGGCAATCTGTTCTGTACCGATAAAGGCATGGCTGTACACACCCAACAAGCAGAGGTATTATAATATTCAGCATAAGAGTGAGCCCAAGAAATAAAAACATTAGCCTGAGCTTGTGGAAAAATCAGGCTAAACGAGGCACAGACCAGGCCAAAAAACCAGCACAACTAAGGAGACGCCTCCAGGCTGAGTCAAAGTGGGTCGCCCGAGTGTTTTAATTTCCATTTTGACCCAAGCACCAGGATCACAGAGAGTCTGCCGGGCTGGAGTGCTGAAAGTTCCGGGTCTGCTCTCTCAGACCGCTGCTTGGGCTTGGGTCCGGGCTAACTGCAGGCCCTGTAAAGATCCAAAGAGATTGTCATTAGTTGTCTCCGCAAGGGTTTCCTCTCCCAGCTTGGGGATGAGTGGAGGGGGCCGCCCATAGACAATCTCAAAGGGCGTGAATCCGGTCACAGAGGGGGCACACCTAGATCTGAGAATCGCAAAGGGTAAGAGAGTAACCCAGTCTCCACCAGTCTCTATTTTATATTTTGTCAATATTTTCTTTAAGCTCCTATTTATCCTTTCTATTTGCCCCGAACTCTGTGGCCTGTAATCACAATGCAGTTTCCATTTGATTTTTAAAGCCTCAGCCAATTGAGGAGCTATCTGGGCGGTAAACGCCGGGCCATTGTCGAACTGCAGACTACTAGGCAATCCAAACCTGGGGACAATTTTTAGAAATCAATTGTTTCACTACTACCAGGGAAGTCTCTTTCTTGGTTATACACAGGGGGTTCTTCTATAGGTTCAGTGATGGTTAGGACTAGAGTAGGGGCTCCTCCCCCTACTAGTCTTAAGGTAGCTTCCCGGGTGGTTTTATCTGCGAACCGGTTTCCCCGCGCTTCAGGGGTGTCCCCGGCGATGTATGACCACCACCTCTCTAGGTTCCCATACAGCTGATAGGAGGTCTACGATTTCAGAGGCATTTTTAATAGTCTTTTTTCCTGCCGTCAGGACTCCTAGTATAAGGCTCCGTGGACATGAACGGTAGCAAAAGCATACCTGCTGTCAGTATAGATGTTTAAACGTTTTTTTTTTTTTTTCCCCCACCTTTAGGCCTCGATCAGGGCGACTAGTTCGGCCCGCTGGGCTGAAGTTCTTTTTTGTAGTGCTGAGGCCCAGATGACAGAGTCTTTGGTTACAACAGCGGCCCCGGCATACCTGATGCTGTCTTTAACAAAACTGCTCCCATCAGTGTAAAGAGTAGCCTCCGCTTGTGGCAGCAGCGTGTCAGACAAGTCCGGTCGCCCACCAGAGAGGGAATCCAGGAATTCCGTATACTCGTGTAGGGGCAACTGGGGGTCTGGAGCCGGCAGCAGAGTAGCAGGGTTTAGGGCTGTGGAAGGTAATCTGGGGTGGGTTGAGGAGTTGCAACTGAGTGTGTAATTCTGGCGTTAGACAGCCATTTCTCAGGCGGCGCCCAGAGTAGGCCTTCGCGACCTCGAGAGTCTGGCCAAAAGTCAACTTGGTCGCTTCTCTGACTAGCAGGGCTGCAGCCGCGATTGTTTTCAGACACAATGGCCACCCCACCGCCACAGGGTCCAACCGTTTGGACAAATAGGCCACAGGTCTTTTCCAGGGACCCAAGTCTTGGATCAATACTCCCTTTGCCACCCCATTAGCCTTGGCCACGAACAGTTGGAAATATTTTCTTAGGTTCGGCAGACTGAGAGCGGGGGCACTCACCAAGGTGGTCTTCAGGTCTTCGAAAGCCTTCCCAGTGGCTTCTGTCCACACGAGGGCAGGGTCCTTGTTGCTGGTAGCTGCGTATAGGGGCTTAGCTGTCTCTGCAAAGTTCGGGATCCAAAGCCTGCAATACCCCATGGTCCCCAGAAATTCCTGTACTTGCCTTTTGGTCTCTGGTCAGGGAATCTGGAGGATGGCTTGGATGTGGCTGGAAGACAGGGCTCTGCGTCTGCCGGAGCCTGCCGGCAAAGTCAAACAGGTCCTGGAAGCAACGGCGCAAAGGGCTTAGAAATAAAGACAGACAGAAAGCATGGGGTTGAGAGGACTGAACACCTCAAAGGATGTCAGCGCTTTATTGGAACTTCAGGCTAGTTTATATACTAGTCTTCAAGGAAATCTTTAAAGAAAAAATTCATAATCACAAGGAGCTATAGGTTAAACATCAAACAGGACTATACAGATTACAGATATTGTCACAGACCACCAGACCCCGAGACAAACATCAGGCTGGCGTCATAGTGGGATCCTGATTCAGCTTTTCTAAGAATATATGTTTTCCTTTCAGGTATATATGATTAATTCTAAGAACAATCTGTTTTCCCTCTAGGAGCTCAGGCTTGAAATGCCACAGGTTACTTATCAATCAGGGGTGGCGGGACAGGGAAAGCAATTCTTTGAGCTTTCCCAGGGCTATGTCTGTTTTTCCAGACCCTCTTTGAGGCAGCTCCCCGCATGCGTCCCTGGCTGATCTGATATCGGTGGTAAGTTACCTGCTGCTTGCAGAGTTGGGTCTTTTTAGATGATACTCCGTACCCAAGCTGGGCCAGAGTCTGGAGTAGGTCTTTTTTCTTTGCAATATGCACACTGGTTGTTTTCCCAAAGTGCCTCACTGACCCTTTTTCTGTGCGCCTTTCTCCTGGGAGCCTGAGGGTGCCTCGCAGGCCAGGAGGACTTTGGCCATTTTTTTAGTGAGCTCCTGGGTAGCTCGGATGGGTTCCTCCCTATTTAACACCTACTGGGCCACTACCAGGAGTTCAGAGACTTCCCTTCAAATTTTTCTAGTTTTTGCAACTTCCTTCTAATATCTGGGGCCGCCTGAGCTATGAAGGAGAGAGTACCACAGCCACTCAGTTCTCTGGAGCCTCTTGGTCAATCGGGCTCCAGATCCTGTAGGCTTGGTTGAGCCTTTCCAGAAAGGTGGTGGGACTCTCTTCCAGCCCCTGCCTGATCTCAGTAATCTTGGTCATATTAGTAGGCTTCCGGGCCGCAGCTCATAAGCCGGCCAATAGAGTCTGGCGGTACCGGTTGAGGACCCCAACCACTACAATGTTTTTTTACTTTCAGGTTATATTATTTTTTGCTGACAATCATCCCATGTGGGTTGGTGAGTATAAAAGACAGATTCTAAGAGCGTGATGGCCGCCTGGGAGTCATCTGAAAATGAGGGGTTCTGGCTTTTCCAGTTATACAGATCTGAGGTAGTGAATGGGACATATATCCGTACTGGCCTTCCGGGGGAGTCAGGGGAAGGGGGCCGGTCTCCCTCGAGTTCCATTCTGGAATAGGGTGGGGGCCGCCTCCGAGGGGGTGATTCAGGCCCTTAGGGCTTAGGCCTGGGTCGCCGTATCACCATTATGCGTGACGGACGACCCCCCTCTGTTCCCAATTTAGGAGGTTTTAAACATCTATATTTTTAAAATATGATGGCTTGTCTCAAATAATTTCAGATCATGTATCTATATAAGGGATCTGCAGTCAGTATTTTATTAAACAGGTAAACTTAATTAGTTTTATCGTAAACTTAGTCTTAACCATATACAAAACTCTTTCCTCATGGTCCACTTTTCACAAAACTTATCTCTTTCTGTATCCATTACTGCCTTTATATCTTAAAAAAAAGTCACCTGTAAGGCAGGCTTACTTCATTTTCCCTTTACAAAATGAAACTCCATTTTTTATACCTTTTTTACTGAAAACACATTTTCTTCCCCCCTTAAGCAACCAAGAGCTGACTTTTATCTGAAATGACTTTAGCTATTCAGTAGACTTCTAATACTTAGTTTATCACAACCCCTAGAAATT
>SJYW01046602.1:0-29962 GCA_006410735.1 Raphicerus campestris | reverse complement strand
ACAAAACTTATCTCTTTCTGTATCCATTACTGCCTTTATATCTTAAAAAAAAGCCACCTGTAAGGCAGGCTTACTTCATTTTCCCTTTACAAAATGAAACTCCATTTTTTATACCTTTTTTACTGAAAACACATTTTCTTCCCCCCTTAAGCAACCAAGAGCTGACTTTTATTTGAAATGACTTTAGCTATTCAATAGACTTCTAATACTTAGTTTATCACAACCCCTAGAAATTTAAATTTCTCCAGTCTGGATAGACTGTTTTAAACAGACATTCCTAAAGTATAATTATTTTTAACAGAGTTTATCTAATATCTCATTTACATTTTTAAAGGAATTTCTTCATTCAGCAAAGTAACTTCCTTGCTGACATACCTGTAACAGGCATAGTAATAGTTAACTTATTAAACCTAGGTAGGGAAGGGGAGAGTGATCACTTACCCCTTGCCAGTTGGGGCACTCTGGCCAGCTGTCTCGTGCTGCATCAGGAAGAGACTGGGACAAAGGGTCCCGGTTGCGGCCGCTGGGTCTGGTCCATTGGCAGACAAGCTGGCCCCTGAGTACCCCGAGTGATCAGGATGTCAGTCTTAAAATCAGTGAAATTTTTCAATCAAGCATTCGAGTGGGCTCAATGGGCCACTCAAACTGCCTTGTCCAATCCTGGCCGGGAGGGAGAGGCAGATTTTGACAATCAGACAAAAGGAACAGACAGGAAAACAGACACCAAAACTGACAGGAAAATAGACGCCAGACAGCCAAACAGGCAGTCCTAAAACCAGACAGGAAAACAGACACCAAACAGCCAAATTGGCTGTCTTAACACCAGAAACCCACATCCAGGCCTCCTGGAGTCATCACTCCATTCAGCAATTGTGTGGGACCACCCAGCGGCATCCCGCCATCCACACGCAACTCAGAACAGAGTCTGCAAACTAATACCCTATCAAAAAATTAAACAGGCCCGACTTACCGGCACTGCATAGGATTCCAGATGAATAGTCCGCCGGCAGTCTCCAGGCAGCCTATCCCGGATGAGCCCCCAAATGTGAGGGACTAGCTGCCGATAGAGACCACCACACGGAGTTCAGAAAGAAAAGATTTATTGACAATTTCGGATCCGGGCCCCCGCCAAGCCAATCGAAGGTGGGGAGTGCTGAATGCCCGCCTTAGGAGACTTTTATCCTGTTGTTTAGGGGAGGAGTGGAGCTAGGCTACCCGGCAAAGCATGATTGGTTGGCAGGCAGGTAAGCTTATGTAACTATTGGTGGTATTTGTTGTCAGCGTCAAGATCCTGTTTCTTAGGGTGCTGAGCAAATATTGCAGTGAGACACCTGATATTTATTGTTCCCTTTTTTAAAATTTTGGGACTTTCCATTCCAGTAAAGCTGACCTAGTATTTAACTCCCTGTTCCAGTAAAGCTGGCCTAGCATTCATCTCCCTGGGAATGCTTTTCCAGTCCAGTAAGATGACCTAGCATTCAACTTTCTGGGAACATTTTACTTGCTTCTTCAAGCATGGGAAAATGGAGCTCCTCTTGAGTCGCAGGGGGACTCTGGGCAGTCCTCTCGAGTGGGGACGGGTGTGGGGGGGAACTTCTTGGGTCACAGCAAGGATGTGAAGGAGAATTTCGAGGTCCAAGAGGGAACAGGTGATTTCCCGCCGGACACGGCAGTGGACAAGGGCCTCACTCCGCCTGCAAGGGAGAAGCTTCTGGTTTTTCTCGAGGTGTGGTGGGATGCTTTCCAGTAACGACGGGGACCCCAGGGACCCGCCTGTGTGGCCTCAAGAGAGGCCAGTCTCCATGTGACTTGCCAATGGGTATTCCTCCCCAGTCGTCACCCAGTCCCCAGGCCTCGTCTGGTGCTGAGGCCGCAGCCTGAGCTTGCCTCGCCCATGCTGACGTAGGTCGTGGGGTTCCCCTGGAGCTCCCACAGGGGAGTCAGGCCTCGTCTCGCCTGGAGATGTGCATGGCCAATTTCCTCCCCATCTGGAGCAGAAGTGTCCAGCACCCCTTCGAGTGGACACAGGGAACTGTGGCTTGCCTTCGAGGTACCCCAGGGCTGTCACACGTGCCAGTGTGCCGGAGTCGAGCCTCGGGGTGACAGTCGAGGCAGTGCAGGGCAGTCAGCTTCATCTGGAGAGGCCGAGGCATTTGGGGGTTTTGGGGAAAGGTGGCCCAATCTGTGAGACTCCTCCTGACTCTCCAGGTGTGCGCACCTCCTCTTGGGAGGCGAGGAGAACACTGCAAATCCTTTCCCAACGGATCAGGGAAAGTGCCCCGCATCTGGAGCTCAGCAGGGGAAAACGGGACTCCTCTCGAGTCCTCGCAGTACCCTCGGGGTTCCTCTCGAGTGGCGACGGGTAGGGCGGTGAACTTCTTGGGTCACAGCAAGGGTGTGAAGGGGCCTTTTGAGGTCCAAGAGGGAAGGGGTGAATTCCCCCGAAATGCCCCATGGGACAAGAGCCTTTCCTCGCCTGCAGGGAAGTGTCTGTTTTTTTTCGAGATGTGGAAGGGTCCTCTCAAGTTATGACGGGGCCCCAGGGACTCACCCCTGGGGCCCCATG
Source organism: Raphicerus campestris (assembly GCA_006410735.1). NCBI lineage: Eukaryota > Metazoa > Chordata > Mammalia > Artiodactyla > Bovidae > Raphicerus > Raphicerus campestris. Next base: position 27,396 of record SJYW01046602.1, on the reverse strand, counting down.
AGAGGCCAGTCTCCTTGTGAGGGGCAAGGCACACCTGAGAAATCTTCCCTAGTGGCGCCAAGTCCTCAGTCCCATTCTGGGGCTGATGCCGAAGCCTGAGTTTTCCTCACCCATGCCTAAGTATGTCCTGGGCTTCCCCTGGAGCCTGCTCAAGGGAGTCAGGCCTCGTCTCGCCCATAGACGTGCAGGGCTGCTTTACTCCAGGATGCAGTAGCCGTGTACAGCTCTCCATCAAATGGATAAGGGGATCTGTGGCTTGCCCTCCTGGTACCCCAGGGCTATCACACGTACCAGTGTGTCGGCAGTCGAGCCTCAGGGAGGCAGTCGGGGCAGTGCAGTGCAGTCAGATTCATCTGGAGTGGAAGAGGCACTTGGGGTTCTTGGAGAAAGGTGACCAGATACCTGAGGTTCCACTGGAATCGCCTGGCATGAGGGCCTCCTCTTGGGATGCGAGGGGAGAGCTGGGAACCCTTGTCTGATGGAGCAGGGAAAGGGCCCCTCATTTGGAGCTGAGCATGGGAAAATGGAGCTCCTCATGATTCAGGGCGGGACCCTCGGCGGTCCTCTCGAGTGGGGACTGTTGGGGCGGGGAACTTCTAGGGTCACAGCAAGGGTGTAAAAGAGCATTTCTACCTCCAAGACGGAACAGGTGATTTTCCCCGAGATGCCGCAGCAGACAAGGGCCTCACTCTGCCTGCAAGGGTGAAGCTTCTGGTTTTTCTCGAGTTGCGGCCGGGTCCTCTCGAGTTATGACGGGGACCACAGGGATCCGCCCCTTTGGCCCCAGGATAGGCAACTCTCTGTGTGAGGGGCGAGGCACATCCGGGGATTCCTCCCCAGTGGTGCCAAGTCCTGAGTCCTCATCTGGTGCTGAGGCTGCAGCCTGAGATTACCTCGCCTGTGCTGACATTTGTATTGGGCTTCCCCTGGAGCCCACAGAGTGGAGTCAGGCCTCGTCTCGACTGGAGGCGTGAACAGCCGCTTTCCTTCCGAATTGCAGTAACACTGTCTGGGTACCTGTTGAGCAAATACAGGGATCTATGGCTTGTGCTCGAGGTACCCTAGGGCTGTCATACGTGCCAGTGTGCCATAGTCAAGCCTCGGGGTTACAATGGAGGCAGTGTAGGGCAGTCAGGTTCATCGGAAGTGGACGATGCATTTGGGGGTCTTGGGGAATGGTGGTCCAACCTGGGAGATTCGTCCCGACTTTCCAGGTGGGAGCACCTCCTCTTGGGATGCTAGGGGAACACCACGAACCTTTCTGGATGGAGTAGGTAAAGGGCCCGTCATCTGGAGCTCAGCAGGGTAAAACGGGGCTCCTCTTGAGTCTTGGCGGGACCTCTGGGGTTCCTCTCAAGTGGGGACGGTTGGGGTGGGAAACTTCCTAGGTCACAACAAGGGTATGAAGGAGCCTTTTGAGGTTCAAGAGGGAAGGGGTGATTTCCCCGGAGATGCTGCAGTCGACAAGGGACTCACCCTCCCTACAGGGGAGAAGCTTCTGGTTTTTCTCTAGTTGCAGCGGGGTCCTCTCAAGTTACGACATGGATCCCAGGGACCCGCCGCTGTGGCCTCAGGATAGGCCAGTCTCCATGCGAGTTTTGAGGTACCTGTTGGGATTCCTCCCGAGAAGACACCGGTCCTCAGTCCTCGTCTGGTGTTGAGCCCAGAGCCTGTGTTTGCCTCACCCTTGCTGACATAGGTCTTGTGTTTCCCCTGGAGCCGCCATAGGGGAGTCAGCCTTCATCTCGCCTGGGGACATGCACAGCCACTTTTCTTCCCAACTGCAGCAACAGTGTCCAGGTCCCTGTCGAGTGGATACAGGGATCAATTGCTTGACCTCGAGGTACCCCAAGGCTATCACATGTGCCAGTGGGCCAGAGTCGAGCCTCAGGGTGACAGTCGAGACGTGCAGGACAGTCATAGTCATTTGGAGTGGACTAGGTATTTGTTGGTCTTGAAATGTGACCCGATGCCTGAGGCTTCTCTGCACTCACCTGGTGTGAGTGCCTCCTCTTGGGATGCGAGGGGAGAGCCAGGAACCCTTTCCCGATAGATCAGGGAAAGGGCCCCTCATCTGGAGCTGAGCATGGCAAAATGGAGCTCCTCTTGAATCCCGACGATACCCTCGGCGGTTCTCTCGAGTGGGGACATGTGGGGCGGGAACTTCTTTGGTCACAGCAAGTGTGTGAAGGAGCATTTCAAAGTCCAAGAGGTAACTGGTGATTTCTCCCAGGACACAGCAGCGGACAAGGGCCTCATTCCGCCTGCAAGGGTGAAGCTTCTTGTTTTCTCGAGTTGCAGCGGGGTCCTCTCGAGTTACGACGGGAAACACAGGGATCTACCCCTGTTGCCCCAGGATAGGCCAGTCTCCCTGCGAGGGGCTAGGCACATCTGGCCATTCCTCCCCAGTGGGGCCAAGTCCTCAGTCCCCTTCTGGTGCTGAGGCTGCAGCCTGAGATTGCCTCGCCTGTGCTGACATTTGTATTGGGCTTCCCCTGGAGCCCACAATGGGGAGTCAGGCCTCATTTTGACTGGAGACGTGCACGGCTGCTCTACTCCCCTACTGCACTAACAGTGTCTGGGTCCCTGTCGAGCAGATACAGGGATCTATGGCTTGTGCTCGAGGTACCCTCGGGCTGTCACACATGCCAGTGTGCCGGAATCGTGCCTAGGAATTACAGTCGAGGCAGTGCAGGGCGGTCAGGTTCATCTGAAGTGGACAAGGCATTTGGGGGTCTTGGGGAATGGTGGCCCAACCTGTGAGACTCCTCCCGACTTCCAGGTGCGAGCACCTCCTCTTGGGATGTGAGGGGAACACCATGAAACCTTCCCCGACAGAGCAGAAAAGGGGCCCCTCATCTGGAGCTCAGCAGGGGAAACCGGGGCTCCTCTTGAGTCTTGGCGGGACCCTCGGAGTTCCTCTCGAGTGGGGACGGGTGGGGCGGGGAACTTCTTGGGTCACAGCCAGTGTGTGAAGGAGCCTTTCAAGGTCCACGAGGGATGGGGTGAATTCCCCTGAGATGCCATTGCGGACAAGGGTAACACCACACATGCAGGGGAGAAGCTTCCGATTTTTCTCGAGTTGCGGTGAGGTCCTCTCAAATTATGCCTGGGACGCCAGGGACCCGCCCCTGTATCCCCAGGATAGGCCATTCTCTGTGCGAGTTGCAAGGCTCCTCTGGGGATTCCTCCCCAGTCATCGTCGGGTCCTCAGTCCCCGTCTGGTGCTGAGGTCAGAGCCTGAGATTTCCTCGCTTATGCTTTCATAGGTCTTGAGGTTACTCTAGAGCCCCCACAAGGGAGTCAGGCCTCTTCTCGGCCTCTTTCTTCCCCAACGGCAGCAGCAGTGTCCGGCTCCCCGTAAAGCGGGCACAGGGATCTATGGCTTGCCATCAAGGTACTCCAGGCCTGTCTAATGTGCCAGTGTGTTGGGAATCGAGCCTCGGGTGACAGTTGAGACAGTGCACGGCAGTCAGGTTCATCATTAGTGGAAGAGGCATTTGGGTGTCTTGAGGAGTGGTGGTCGGACAACTGAGGATCCTCCCGACTCTCCTGATGTGAGGCCACCTCTTTGGATGTGAGGGGAGTGCCGGAAATCCTTTCCAGATGGAGGAGGCAAAGGGCCCCTCATCTGGAGGTCTGCAGGGGAAAACGGGGCTCATTTTGAGTCGTGGCAGGACCCTTGGGGTTCCTCTCGAGTGGGGATGGTTGGGGCGAGGAACTTCCTAGGTCACAACAAGGGTATGAAGGAGACTTTCGAGGTCCAAGAGGGAAGGGTTGATTTCCCCCGAGATGCTGCAGTGGTCAAGGGACTCACCCTCCCTGCAGAGGAGAAGCCTCTGGTTTTTCTCGAGTTGCAGCGGGGTCCTCTCAAGTTATGATGAGGACCGCAGGACCCGCTGCTGTAGCCTCAGGAGATGCTAGTCTCCATGCGAGTTGCCAGGCACCTGTGGGGATTCCTCCCGAGTCGTCGCTGGGTCCTCAGTCCTCGTCTGGTGCTGAGGCCGGAGCCTGTGTTTGCCTCGCCCATGCTGACATAGGTCTTGGTGTTCCCCTGGAGCCCCACTGGGGAGTCAGGCCTGGTCTCGCCTGGGGATGTGCACAGTCGTTTTCCTCCACAACTGCAGCAACAGTGTCCGGGTCACTGTCAAGCAGATATAGGGATCAGTGGCTTGACCTTGGGGTACCCCAGGGCTATCACACGTGCCAGTGTGCCAGAGTCGAGCCTCGGGGTGACAGCCGAGGCAGTGCAGGACAGTCAGATTCATCTGGAGTGGACGAGGCATTTGGGAGTCTTGGGGAATGGTGGCCCAATCTGTGAGACTCCTCCCAACTTTCCAGGTGTGAGTACCTTCTCTTGAGATACGAGGGGAACACCGCAATAACTTTCCAGATGGAGCAGGGAAAGGGCCCCTCATCTGGAGCTGAGCATGTGAAAATTGAGTTCCGCTTGAGTCGCAGCAGGACCCTCAGTGGTCCTCTCGAGTGGGGACGGATGGGGCAGGGAACTTCTTGGGACACCACAAGGATGTGAAGTGGCATTTCCAGGTTCAGGAGGGAACGGGTGTTTTCCCCCGGGACGCCGCAGTGGACAAGGGCCTCACTTCACCTGCAGTGGAGAAGATTCTGGTATTTCTCGAGTTGTGACGGGGTCCTCTCAAGTTACGACGGGGATCCCAGGGACCCACCCCTGTGGTCTCAGCAGAAGCCAGTCCATGCGTGTTGCCACTGGGTATTCCTCCCCAGTCATCACCGGCTCCTCAGGCCTCATGTCGTGCTGAGGCCGCAGCATGAGCTTACCTCGCCGATGCTGATCTAGGTCTTGGGGTTCCCCTGAAGCTCCCACAGGGGAGTCAAGCCTCAGTTCGCCTGGAGACGTGCACGGCTGCGTTCCTCCCCATCTGCAGCAGAAGTGTCCAGCACCTCATCGAGTGGATACAGGGATCTGTGGCTTGCCCTCGAGGTACCCCAGGGCTGTCACACGTTCCAGTGTGTCGGGAGTCGAGTACCGGGGTGACAGTCGAGGCAGTGCAGGGCAGTGAGGTTCATCAGGACTGGACGAGGCATTTGGGGATCTTGTGAATGATAGACCGACCACTGAGGCTCCTCCTGTCTCTCTTCGTTCGAGCGCCTCATCTTGGGATGCCAGGGGAGAGCCGTGAACACTTTCCCGATGGAACAGGGAAAGGGCCCGTCATCTGGAGCTCAGCAGGGGACAACGGGACTCCTCTTGAGTCTTTGCGGGACCCTCGGGGTTCCTCTCGAGTGGGGACGTGTGGTGCGGGGAACTTCTTGGTCACAACAAGGGTGTAAAGGAGCCTTTGGTGGTTCAGGATGGACTGGGTGAATTCCCCTGTGATGCCACTGCGGACAAGTGCCACACCACGCCTGCAGGAGAGAAGCTTCTGGTTTTTCTCAAGTTATGATGGGGACCCCAGGGACCCGATCCTCTATCCTCAGTAGAGGCCATTCTCAGAGCGAGGTTGCGAAGCGCCTCTGGGGATTCCTCCCCAGTCGTCGCTGGGTCCTCAGTCCTCATCTGGTGCTGAGGTCGGAGCCTGAGATTTCCTCGCTCATGCCTTTCATAGGCCTTGAGGATACTCTGGAGCCCCCACAGGGGAGTCAGTTCTCGTCTCACCTGGAGACTTGCACGGCCTCTTTCTTCCCCAACTGCAGCAGCAATGACTGGCTCCCTGTCAAGTGGACACAGGGATCTGCGGCTGGCCCTCGAGGTACCCCAGGGCTGTCTCACGTGTCAGTGTGTCAGAAGTCGAGCCTCGGGGTGACAGTCGAGACAGTGTAGGGCAGTCAGGTTCATCTGGAGTGGACGAGGCCTTTGGGGATCTTGGGGAGTGGTGGTCGGACACCTGAGGTTCCTCCTGACTCTCCTGATGTGAGGCCATCTCTTGGGATGGGAGGGGAAAACCGAGAAACCTTTCCCGACGGAGCAGGGAAAGGGACCCTCATCTGGAGCTCAGCAGGGGAAAACGGGGCTCCTCTTCAATCTTGCCGGGACCCTCAGTGTTCCTCTCGAGTGTGAAAGTGTGGGCCTGGGTACTTCTTGTGTCACAGCAAGGGTGTGAAGGAGCCTTTCGAGGTCCAAGAGGGATGGGTTGAATTCCCCTGAGACGCTGCCACAGACAAAGGCCTCACATCGCCTGCAGGAATAAGCTTCTGTTTTTTCTTGAGTTGCCCCGGAGTCATCTCGAGTTATAACTGGGACCCCAGGGACTCGCCTCTGTGCCCTGAGGAGATGCCAGTCCCTGTGAGTGTTGCGAGGCTCCTCTGGGGATTCCTCCACAGTCGTTGCCAGGTCCTCAGTCCTCGTCTAGTGCTGAAGCCAGAGCCTGAGCTTTCCTCGCCGTGCTGACGTAGGTCTTGTGGTTCCCCTGGAGCCCCCTCAGGGGAGTCAGGCCTCGTGTCGCCCATAGACGTGCAGGGCCGCTTTACTCCAAGGTGCGGCAGCCATGTCTGGCTCTCCGTCGAGCGGACAAATGGATCTGTGGCTTGCCCTGGAGGTACACCAGGGCTATCACACGTGCCAGGGTGTTGGCAGTCGAGCCTCGGGGAGGAAGTCGATGCAGTGCAGGGCAGTCAGGTTCATCTGGAGTGGGCGAGACATTTGCGGTTCTTGAGGAATGGTGACCAGAGGCCTGAGGCTCCTCTGAACTCACCTGGTTTGAGGGCCTCCTCTTGGGATGCGAGGGGAGATCCAGGAACCCTTTCACGCATGAACAGGGAAAGGGCCCCTTATCTGGAGCTGAGCATGGGAAAATGGATCTCCTCTTGATATGTGGTGGGACTCTCGGAAGTTCTCTTGAGTGTGGACCTGTGGGGCAGGGAACTTCTTGGGTCACAGCAAGGGTGTGAAGGAGCCTTTTGAGGTCCACGAGGGATGGAGTGAATTCCCCTGAGATGCCACCGCGGACAATGGCCTCACCACGCCTGCAGTGGAGAAGCTTCCGGTTTTTCTCGAATTTTGGTGGGGTCCTCTGGAGTTATGATGGGGACCCCAGGGAACCGCCCCTGTATCCTCAGGAAAGGCCACTCTCAGTGCGAGTTTCAAGGCCCCTCTGGGTATTCCTCCCCAGTCGTCACCGTGTCCTCAGTCCTCATCTGCTGCTGAGGCCGGAGCCTGAGCTTGCATCGCCTGTGCGGATATAGGTCTTGGTGTTCCCGTGGAGCCCCAACCGTGGAGTCAGGCATCATCTCGCCTGGAGACGTGCACGGCCGCTTTCCTCCCAGCTGCAGTTGCAGTGTCAGGCTCCCCGTCTGTGGACACAGGGATGTGTGGCTTGCTCTCGAGGTACCCCAGGGATGTCACATGTGCCAGTGTGTCGGTAGTCCAGCCTCGGGGTGACAGTTGAAGCAGTGCAGGGCAGTTGGGTCCATCTGAAGTGGACGAGGCATTTGGGAGCATTGGGTAATGGTGGCCCGAGACCTGAGGCTCCTCCCGACACTCCTGTTTTGAGCACCTCCTCTTGTGATTCGAGGAGAGTGCCGGGACTCCTTTTCCGATGGAGCAGGGAAAGGGCCCCTCGTCTAGAGCTGAGCAGGGGAAAACGAGTCTCCTCTGGAGTCGCAGAGGGACCCTCGATGTTCCTCTCGAGTGGGGACCAGTGGGACGGGAAACTGCTTGGTTCACAGCAAGGGTGTGAAGGAGCCTTTTGAGATTCAGGAGGAAAGGGGTGATTTCCCCCGAGAAGCCACAGTGGACAAGGGCCTCACCACGCCTGCAGGCAGGAAGCTTCTAGTTTTTCTCGAGTTGCAGCAGTGTTCTCTTGAGTTACGACTGGGACGCCAGAGATCTGCCCCTGTGGCCTCAGCAGAGGACAGTCTCCTTGCGAGTTGCGAGGCGCCTCTGGGGATTGCTCCCCAGTCATTGCCGGATCCTCAGTCATCATCTGGTGGTGAGGCCGGAGCCTGATCTTGCCTCGCCCATGCTTACATAGGTCTTGGGGTTCCCCAGAGGACCCATAGGTGAGTCACGCCTCATTTCGCCATGAGACGTGCTGAGACGCTTTCATCCCTAGCTGCAGAAGCAGTGTCCAAATACATGTGGAGCAGACACAGGGTTGCTTGGCTTGCCCTCAACATACCACAAGGCTGTCACACGTGCGAGTTTGTCGGGAGTCAAGCCTTGAGCAGACAGTCAAGGCAGTGCAGGGTAGTCACATTCATCTGGAGTGGACGAGGCATTTGGGGATTTGGGGGAATGGTGGCAAGAATCTTGAGACATCTCCCGACTATCCTGGTGCAAGTGACTCCACTTGGGATGCAAGGAGAATGCCGGGAAACCTTTCCCGATGGAGCAAAGAAAGGGCCCCTCATCTGGAGCTGAGAAGGGCAAAACGGGGCTCCTCTTGAGTCGTGGCATGACACTCTGTGATCCTCTCGAGAGTGGAAAGGTGGGATGGGGAACTTCTTGGGTCACAGCAAGGAGTGAAGGAGCCTTTGGGGGCCCAAGAGGAAGGGGTGATTTCCCCCGAGACACCACAGAGGACAAGGGCCTCACACCACCTGCGGGGTAGAAGCTTCAGGATTTTCTCGAGTGGCGGCCGGGTCCTCTCGAGTTACAACGGGGACTCCAGGGCCCCACCCCTGTGGCTTCAGGAGGGGCCAGACTCCGTGTGAGTTTCCAGGCGCCTCTGGGGATTCCTCCCCTATCATCGCAGGGTCCTCAGTCCTCGTCTGGTGCTGAAGCCAGAGCCAGAGCTTGCATCGCCCGTGCTGACATAGGTCTTGGGTTTCCCCCTGGAGCCCACACAGGGGAGTAAGATCTCCTCTCGCCTGGAGACATGCAGGGCCGCTTTCCTCCCCAGCTGCAGCAGCAGTGTCTGCCTCCCCTTCTAGGGGACACAGGGATCTGTGGCTAGCCCTCATGGTACCCCAGGTTGTCACACGTGCCAGTATGTCCGGAGTCAAGCCTCAGGGTGACATTCGAGGCAGTGCCCGTCAATCAGGATCATCTGGAGTGGAAAAGGATTTGGGGAGTCTTGGGGACTGGTGGTCCGACCCCTGAGGCTCCTCCCGAATTTCCTAGTGTGAGCATCTCCTATTCGGATGTTAGTGGAGCTCCGGAAACTCTTTCCAGACATAGCAGGGAAAGGCCTCCTCATCTGGAGCTGAGCAGGGGAAAACGGGGCTACACCTGAGTTGAGGTAGGACCCTCGGACCTTCTCTAGAGTGAGGATGTGTGAGGCGGGGAACGTCTTGGGTCACACCAAGTGTGTGAAGGAGCCTTTCGAAGTCCAAGAAGGAAGGGGTGATTTCACCCAAGACAGCGCAGCAAAGAGACTCGCCACACCTGCAGGGGAGAAGCTTCTGGTTTTTCTCGAGTTGAAGCGGGGTCCTCTCGAGTTATGGCAGGGAACCCATGGACCCGCCCCTGTGGACTCAGGAGAGGCCAGTCTCCATGCGAGTTGCGTGGCCCATCTGGGGATTCTTCCCCAGTCATCGCGGTGTCCTCAGTCTTCGTCTGCTACTGAGGCCAGAGCCAGAGCTTGCACCGCCCGTGCTGACATAGGTCTTGAGGTTCCCCTGGAGCCCACACAGGGGAGTCAGTCCTCCTGTCACCTGGAGATGTGCATGGCCACTTCCTCCCCAGCTGCAGCAGTAGTGTCCACCTCCCCTTCTAGGTGACACAGGGATCTGTGGCTAGCCCTAATGGTACCCCGGGTTGTCACACGTGCCAGTATGTCCGTAGTCAAGCCTCAGGGTGACATTCGAGGCAGTGCCCGTCAATCAGGATCATCTGGTCTGGACAAGACATTTGGGGGACTTGGGTTATGGTCGCCCGACACCTGAGTCACCTCCCCACTCTCCTGGTGTGATTTCCTCCTCTTTGGATGCAAGAGGAGCAACGGGAATCATTTCCCTAATGAGGAGGGAAAGGGCCTCTCATATGGAGCTGAGCAGGGGGAAACGGGGCTCCTCTTGAGTCACCGTGGGCCTCTCAGAGTTCCTCTTTAGTGGGGACGGGTAGGGAGCAGAACTTCTTGTGTCACAGCAAGGGTGTAAAGGAGCCTTTGGAGGTCCAAGAGTGAAGAGGTGATATCCCCCAAGACGCCAAAGAGGACAAGGGCCTCACTGTGCTTCCAGTGGAGAATCTTCTGGTTTTTCTCGACTTGCAGCGGATCCTCTCGAGTTAAGACGGGGAACCCAGGGACCCGCCCCATGGCCTCAGGAGAGGCCAGTCTCCGTGCGAGTTGCATTGCCCCACTGATGATTGCTCGCCAGTCATCCCCGTGTCCTCAGTCATCGTCTGGTGGTGAGGTCGGAACCTGATCTTGCCTCGAGCGAGCTGACTTTGGTCTTGGAGTTACCCAGAGCACCCACTGGGGAGTCCGGCCTCATCTCGCCAGGAGACGTGCTGGGATGCTTTCATTCCCAGCTGCAGCAGCAGTGTCCGAATACCTGTCGAGTGGACACAGGTATGTCTGGCTTGCCCTCGAGGTACCCCAAGGCTGTCACACATGCCAGTTTGTTGGGAGTCAAGCCTTGAGCAGACAGTCGAGGCAGTGCAGGGTAGTCAGTTTCATCTGGAGTGGGTGAGGCATTTGGAGATTTGGGGGAATGGTGGCAAGAACCCTGAGGCACCTCCTGACTCTCCTGGTGCAACTGCCTCCACTTGGGATGTGAGAGGAAAGACGGGAACACTTTCCCGATGGAACAGGTAAAGGGCCCGTCATCTGTAGCTGAGCAGGGCAAAGCGGGGCTCCTCTTGAGTCACAGCTTGACACTCTGAGTTCCTCTCGAGTGGGGACCGGTCGGGTGGGGAACTTCTTGGGTCACAGCAAGGAATGAAGGAGCCTTTCATGGCTCAAGAGGAAGGTGTGATTTCCCCCGAGATGCCACTGCGGACAAGGGCCTCACACCACCTGCTGGGGAGAAGCTTCTGGATTTTCTCGAGTGGCGGCGGGGTTGAGTTACACTTGAGTTACAACGAGTACCCCAGGTACCCGCCCCTGTGGCCTCAGGAGAGGCCAATCTCCGTATGACTTGCCACACACTTCTGGAGATTCTTCCCCAGTCGTCTCCGGGTCCTCAGTTCTCGTCTGGAGCAGAGGCCAGAGCCAGAGCCTGCATTGTCCGTGCTTACATAGGTCTTGGGGTTCCCCTGGAGCCCACACAGGGGAGTCAGGCCTCATCTCAGCTGGAGACACGCACGGCTGCTTTCCTCCCCAGCTGCAGCAGCTGTGTCCGGTTCCCCTTTGAAGGGACACAGGGATCTGTGGCTAGCCCTCGAGGTACCTCAGGTTGTCACATTTGCCAGTGTGTCTGGAGTTAAGCCTCGGGTGACAGCCGAGGCATTTCAGTGCAGTCAAGTTCATCTGGAGTGGAAGAGGATTTTGGGACTCTTGGGGCATGGTGTCGTGACCCCTGAGGCTCCTCCAAACATTCATGGTGCGAGCATTTCCTACTCAGAAGTAAGGGCATCACCAGAAACCCTTTCCAGACGGAGCAGGGAAAGGCCTCCTCATCTGGAGCTGAGCAGGGGAAAACAGGGCTAAACTTGAGTTGAGGCAAGACCCTCGGTGCTCCCCTCACGTGAGGACTGGTTAGGTGGGGAACGTCTTGGTTCACAGCATGTGTGTGAAGGAGCTTTTCGAGGTCCAAGAGGGAAGGGGTGATTTCCCCAAAGACACCGCGGCAGACAAGAGCCTCACCACACCTGCAGGGGAGAAGCTTCTGGTTCTTCTTGAATTGCAGTGGGGTCCTCTCAAGTTATGACAGGTTCCCATGGACCCGCCCCTGTGGCCTCAGGAGAGGCCAGTCTCCGTGCCAGTTGTGTGGTCCCTCTGGGGATTCCTTGCCAGTCTTCGCCGTGTCCTCAGGCCTCGTCTGCTTCTGAGGTTGGAGCCAGAGCTTGCTTCGCCCGTGCTGACATAGGGCTTGGGGTTCCCCTGGAGCCCAAACAGGAGAGTCAGGCCTCCTCTCGCCTGGAGATGTGCACGGCCTCTTTCCTCACAAACTGCAGCAGCAGTGTCTGGCTTCCCTTCTAGGGGACACTGGGATCTGTGGCTAGCCCTCGAGGTACCCCAGGTTGTCACACGTGCCAGTGTGTCGGGAGTCATGCCTCAGTGACCGTTGAGGCACCGCAGGTCAATCAGGTTCATCTGGACTGGTCGAGGCATTTGGGGGTTTTGGGGTATGGTGGCCCGACCACTGAGGAACCTCCCCACTCTTATGGTGCGAGCGCCTCCTCTTTGGATGTGAGGGAAGCAACAGGAATTATTTCCCTAATGAGGAGGGAAATATCCCCTCATCTGGAGCTGAGCAGGTGAAAACGGGGCTCCTCTTGAGTCGCTGTGGGCCGCTCAGGGTTCTTCTTTACTGGGGACGGGTAGGGCGCAGAACTTCTTGGGTCACAGCAAGGGTATAAAGGAGGCTTTCGAGGTCCAAGAGTGAAGAGGTGATTTTCCCCAAAACGCCGAAGCGGACAAGGGCCTCACCCCGCCTCCAGCAGAGAATCTTCTGGTTTTTATAGAGTTGGGGTGGGATCCTCTCAAGTTACGACGGGGAATCCATGGACCCGCCCCTGTGGCCTCAGGAGAGGCCAGCCTCCGTGTGAGTTGCGAGGTGCCTCTGGGGATACCTCCCCATTCATCATCGGGTCCTTAGTTCTCCTCTGGTTCTGAGGCCGGAGCCTGAGCTTGGCGCGCCCGTGCTGACATAGGTCTTGGGGTTCCCCTGGATCCCCAACCGTGGAGTCAGGCATCATCTTGCCTGGAAACGTGCATGGCTGCTTTCCTCCCCAGGTGCAGCTACAGTGTCCGGATCCCCGTCTTGCGGACACAGGGATCTCTGGCTTGCTCTGGAGGTACCCCAGGGCTGTCACACGTGCCAGTGTGTCAGTAGTCCAGTCTCGGGGTGACAGTCGAGGCAGTGTAGGGCAGTCGGGTTCATCTGGAGTGGACAAAGCATTTGGGGGCATTGGGGAATGGTGGCCCAACACCTGAGGCTCCTCCCAACTCTCCTGTTTTGAGTGACTCCTCTTGTGATTCGAGGAGAGTGCCAGGAATCCTTTCCCGATGGAGCAGGGAAAGGGCCCCTCATCTAGAGCTGAGCAGGGGAAAACGAGTCTTCTCTTGAGTCACAGCAGGACCCTCGGTGTTCCACTTGAGTGGGGACTGGTGGGGCGGGAAACTTCTTGGTTCACAGCAAGGGTGTGAAGGAGCCTTTTGAGGTCCAGGAGGAAAGGGGTGATTTCCCCCGAGACGCCACAATGGACAAGGGCCTGACCCCGCCTGCAGGGGGGGAAGCTTCTAGTTTTTCTCGAGTTAGGGTGGTGTCCTCTCGAGTTATGACGGGGATGCCAGGGATCCATCCCTGTGAACTCAGCAGAGGCCAGTCTTCATGCGAGTTGCGAGGCGCCACTGGGGATTGCTCTCCAGTCATCGCCGGTTCCTCAGTCATCATCTGGTGGTGAGGCCGGAGCTTGATCTTGCCTCCCCCGTGCTGACATAGGTCCTGGGGTTCCTCAGAGCACCCACATGGGAGTCAGGACTCGTCTCCCCAGGAGACACGCTGCAACGCTTTCATCCCCAGCTGCAGCAGCAGTGTTCGAATACCTGTCGAGTGGACTCAGGGATGTGTGGCTTGCCCTCGATGTACCCCAAGGCTGTCACACGTGCCCGTGTGTCGGGAGTCGAGTCTTGAGCAAACAATCGAGGAAGTGCAGGGTAGTCAGGTTCATCTGGAGCTGACAAGGCATTTGAGGATTTTGGGGAATGGTGGCAAGAACCCTGAGGCACCTCCAGACTCTTCTGGTGTGAGGACCTCCACTTGGAATGCGAGGGGAATGCTGGGAACCATTTCCTGATGGAGTAGGGAAAGGGCCCCTCATCTGGAGCTGAGTAGAGCAAAGCGGGGCTCCTCTTGATTCATGGCATGACGCTCTGTGTTCCTCTCGAGTGGGGACCGGTGGGGTGGGAAACTTCTTGGGTCATAGCAAGGAGTGAAGGAGCCTTTCGAGGCCTAAGAGAAAGGGGTGATGTCCCCCGGGATGCCAGAGCAGATAAGAGCCTCACACCGCCTGCTGGGGAGAAGCTTCTGGATTTTCTCTAGTGTCGGTGGGGTCCTCTCGAGTTACAATGGGGACCCAGGAACCTGGCCCTGTGTCCTCAAGAGAGGCTAGTCTCCCTGTGAGTTGCCAGGCGCCTCTATGGATTCATCCCCAGTTGTCGCTGGGTCCTCAGTCCTTGTCTGGTGCTGAGGCCAGAGCAAGAGCTTGCATCGCCCGTGCTGACATAGGTCTTGGGTTCTCCTGGAGCCCACACAGGGGAGTCAGGCCTCCTCTCACCTGGAGAAGTGCATGGCCACTTTCCTCCCCAGCTGCAGCAGCAGTGTCCAGCTCCCCTTCTAGGGGACACAGGTATCTGTGGCTAGCCCTCGAGGTACCCCAGGTTGTCACACCTGCCAGTGTGTCAGTAGTCAAGCCTGGGGGTGACAGTCGAGGCAGTGCATGTCAATCAGGTTCATCTGGACTGGATGAGGCATTTGGGGATCTTGGGGTATGGTGGCCCAACCCCTGAGGCACCTCCCCACTCTCCTGCTGGGAACGCCTCCTCTTTGAATGCAAGGGGAACGACGGGAATCATTTCCCTAATGAGGAGGGAAAGGGCCCCTCATCTGGAGCTGAGCAGGGGAAAACGGGGCTCCTCTTGACTTGCCCTGGGCCGCTCGGTATTCCTCTTTAGTGGGGACGGGTAGGGCACGGAACTTTTTGGGTCACAGCAAGGGTGTAAATGATCCTATAGAGTTCCAAGAATAAAGAGGTGATTTCCCCCAAGACGCTGAAGTGGACACGGGCCTCACCCTGCCGCCAGTGGAGAATCTTCTGGTTTTTCTCGACTTGTGGTGGGATCCTCTCGAGTTAGAACAGGGAACTCAGAGACCCACCCCTGTGGCCATAAAGAGGCCAGTCTCCATGTGAGTTGTGAGGCGCCTCTGGGGATACCTCCCCAGTCATTGCCGGGTCCTCAGTCCTCGTCTGGTGCTAAGGCCGGAGCCTGAGCTTGCCTTGCCCATGCTGACATAGGTCATGGGGTTCCCCTGGAGCCCCAACCGTGGAGTCAGGCGTCATCTCGCCTGGAGACGTGTGCGGCTGCTTTCCTCCCCAGCTGCAGCTGCAGTGTCCAGCTCCCTGTCTTGCGGACACAGGGATCTGTGGCTTGCTCTCGAGGTACCCCAGGGCTGTCACATGTGCCAGTGTGTCAGTAGTCCATCCTCGGGGTGACAGTCGAGGCAGTGCAAGGCACTCGGGTTCATCTGGAGTGGACTCAGCATTTGGGTGCATTGGGGAATGATGGCCCAACAACTGAGGCTCCTCCCGACTCTCCTGTTTTGAGTGCCTCCTCTTGAGATTTGAGGAGAGCTCCAGGAGTCCTTCCCGATGGAGCAGAGAAAGGGCCCCTCATCTAGAGCTGAGTGGGGGAAAACGAGTCTCCTCTTGAGTAGTGGCGAGACCCTCGGTGTTCCTCTTCAGTGGGGACTGGTGGAGCGAGGAACTTCTTGGTTCACAGCAAGGGTGTGAAGGAGCCTTTCGAGGTCCAGGAGGAAAGGGGTGATTCCCTCCGAGTCGCCACAGCAGACAAGGGCCTCACCACGCCTGCAGGGGGGAAGCTTCTAGTTTTTCTAGAGTTGCGGCAGTGTCCTCTCGAGTTACGGCGGGGACGCCAAGGACCCGCCTCTGTGGCCTTAGCAGAAGCCAGTCTCTGTGCAAGTTGTGAGGCGCCTCTGGGGATTGCTCCCAGTAATCGTCGGTTCCTCAGTCATCCTCTGCTGGTGAGGCCGGAGCCTGGTCTTGCCTCGACCTTGCTGACATAGGTCTTGGGGTTCCCCAGAGCACCCACAGGGGAGTCAGGCCTCCCCTCACCAGGATACGTGCTGGGACTCTTTCATCCCCAGTTGCAGCAGCAGTGTCCGAATACCTGTTGAGGGGACACAAGGATGTGTGGCTTGGCCTCTAAGTACCCCAAGGCTGTCACACGTGCCAGTTTCTCAGGAGTCGAGCCTTGAGCAGACAATCGAGGCAGTGCAGGGTAGTCAGGTTTATCTGAAGTGGACGAGGCATTTGGGTATTTTCGGGAATAGTGGCAAGAACCCTGAGGCACCTCCCGACTCTTCTGGTGTAAGCGCCTTCACTTGTGATGCGAGGGGAATGCCAGGAAACCTTTCCCGATGGAGCAGGGAAAGGGCCCCGCATCTGGAGCTGAGCAGGGCAAAGCGGGGCTCCTCTTGAGTCATGGCGTGACACTCTGTGTTCTTCTCCAGTGGGGACTGTTGGGGTGGGGAACTTCTTGGGTCACAGCAAGGAGTGAAGGAGCCTTTTGAGGCCCAAGAGGAAGGGGTGATTTCCTCCAAGATGCCACAGTGGACAAGGGCCTCACACCGCCTGCTGGGCAGAAGCTTCTGGATTTTCTCGAGTGGCGATGGGGTCCTCTTGAGTTACAATGGGTACCCCACGTACCCGCCCCTGTGTCCTCAGGAGAGGTCTGTCTCCGTGTGCATTGCAAGGCGCCTCTGGGGATTCCTCCCCAGTCTTCGCCAGGTTCTCAGTCCTCGTCTGGTGCTGAGGCCAGAGCCAGAGCTTGCATCACCCGTGCTGGCATAGGTCCTGGGGTTCCCCTGGAGCCCACACAGGGGACTCAGGCCTCCTCTCACCTGTAGACATGCACTGCCGCTTTCTGCCCCAGGTGCAGCAGCAGTGTTTGACTCCCCTTCTAGTGGATATAGTGATCTGTGGCTAGCCCTCGAGGTAACGCAGGTTGTGCACGTGCTAGTGTGTCTGGAGTCAAGTCTCGGGTGACAGCCGAGGCAGTGCTGAGCAGTCAAGTTCATCTGGAGTTTAAGAGGATTTTGGGAGTCTTGGGGAATGGTGGGCCGACCTCTGAGGCTCCTCCCAACTTTCATGGTGCGAGCATTTCCTATTCAGAAGCGAGGGGGGCGCTGGGAACCCTTTCCAGATGGAGCAGGGAAAGGCCTTCACATCTGGAGCTGAGCAGGTGAAAACGGGGCTACACTTGAGTTGAGACAGGACCCTAGGTGCTCCCCTCGAGTGAGGACGGGTGAGGTGGGGAGCGTCTTGGGTCACAACACGTGTGTGAAGGAGCCTTTCGAGGTCCAAGAGGGAAGGGGTGATTTCCCCCAAGATAGCACAGCAGACAAGAGCCTCACCACACCTGTAGGGGAAAAGCTTCTGGTTTTTCTCGAGTTGCAGCGGGGTCCTCTCGAGTGGGATTCCTTGCCAGTCGTCGCTGTGTCCTCATTCCTCATCTGCTGCTGAGGCCGGAGCCAGAGCTTGCCTCTCCCGTGCTGACATAGGTCTTGAGGTTCCTCTGGAGTCCCCACAGTGGAGTCGGGGCTCGTCTCGCCTGGAGACGTACAAGGCCGCTTTCCTCCACAGCTGCCGCAGCAGTGTCTGGGTCCACAGCGAGCGGATATAGGGATCTGTGGATTGCTCTCGAGGTACCCTTGGGCAGTCACATGTGCCAGTGTTTCGGGAGTCGAGCCTCAGGGTGACAGTTGAGGTAGTACAGGGCAGTCAGTTGCATCTGGAGGGGACGAGGCATTTGGGGGTCTTGCGGAATTGTGGCTCGACCCCTGAGGGTCCTCCCGAATCTCCTGGTGTGAGTGCCTTCTCTTGGGATGAAAGGGGAGTGCCGGGAAATCTTTCCCGAGGGAGCAGGGAAAGGGTCCCTCATCTGAAGCTGAGCAGGGGAAAACGGGGCTCCTCTTGAGTCATGGCAGACCACTCGGGGTTCCTCTCGAGTGATGACGGGTGGGGCGGGAACTTCTTGGGTCACAGCAAGGGTGTGAAGGAGCCTTTTGAGGTCCAAGAGAGAAGGGGTGATTTCCCCCGAGACGAAGCAGTGGACAAGGGCCTCATGGCGCCTGCATGGGAGAAGATTCTGGTTTTTCTTCAGTTGTGGTGGGGTCCTCTCTGGTTACAACAGGGATCCCAGGAACACGCCCGTTGGCCTCAGGCTAAGCCAGTCTCCATTCCAGTTGCAAGGCGCCTCTGTGGATTCCATCCCAGTAGCTGCTGTGTCCTCAGTCCTCATCTGGTGCTGAGGACAGAGCCTGAGCTTGCCTCGCCCGTGCTGACATAGGTCTTGCGGTTCCCCTGGAGCCCCCACAGAGGAGTCAGGCCTTGTCTCGCCTGGAGACGTGCGCAGAGTGGGGACAGGTGGGGCGGGGCTGTTGATTCACAGCAATGCTTAAAGGAGCCTTTCCAGGTCAAAGAGGGAAGGGGGGATTTCCCCCGAGACACTGCAGTGCACAAGGGCCTCACCCCACCTGCAGGCGAGAAGCTTCTGTATTTTCTGGAGTTGCGGCGGGGTCCTGTCGAATTTCGACGGGGACCCCAGTGATCCACCTCTGTGGCCTCAGGAGAAACCAGTCTCCATGCGAGTTGGGAGGAGCCTTTGGGGATACCTTCCCAGTCTTTGCCGGGTCCTGAATCCCCGTCTGGTGCTGAGGCTGGAGCCTGAGCTTGCCTCGACCTTGCTGACATAGGTCTTGGGGTTCCCATGGAGCCCTCACAGTGGAGTCCTGCCTCGTCTCATCTGGAGACGTCTCAGCCGCATTCCTCCCCAGCTTCAGCAGCAGTGTCCAGCTCCCTGTCGAGCGGACACAGGGATCTTTTTCTAGCCCTCGAGGTACCCCAGGTCTGTCACACGTGTCAGTGTGTTCGGAGTCGAGCCTCGGGGTGACAGTCGAGGCAGTGCAGGGCAATCTGGTTCATCTGGAGTGGACGAGACAGTCGGATGTCTTGGGGAATGGTGGCCCAAACCCTGAGGCTGCTTCCGACACTCCTGGTGAAAGCGTTTCCTCTTGTGATGTGAGGGAAGGGCCGGAAACCCTTTCCCGCCAGAACACAGAAAGGGCCTCTCATCTGGAGCTGAGCAGGGGAAAACGGGGATCCTCTTGAGTCCTGGAGGGACCCTAAGTGTTCCTCTCACGTGGGGTGAGGTGAGGCGGGGAACTTCTAGGGTCACAGCAAGGGTGTGAAGGAGCCTTTCGAGGTCGAAGAGGGAAAGGGTAATTTTCCAGGAGACACCGCTGAGGAAAAGGGCCTCTCCCAGCCTGGAGGGGAGAAGCTTCTGGTTTTTCTCAACCTGCGGGTGTGTAGTCTGGAGTTACTACGAGAACCTCACGAACCCGCCCCTGTGGCCTCAGGAGAGGCCAGTCTCCGTGCGAGTTGCGAGGCGCCTCTGGGGATTCCTCCCCAGTCATCACCGGGTCCTCAGTCCTCATCTGGTGCTGAGGTTGGAGCCTGAGATTTCCTCACTCACAATTTCATAGGTCTTGAGATTACTCTGGAGCCCCCACAGGGGAGTCAGGCCTCTTCTCGCCTGGAGACTTGCACGGCCTCTTTCTTCCCCAACAGCAGTGGCAGTGTCCGGCTCCCCGTAAAGCGGACACAGGGATCTGTGGCTTGCTATCGAGGTACTCCAGGGCTGTCTCACGTGCCAGTGTGTTGGGAGTCGAGCCTCACGGTGACAGTCGAAACAGTGCAGGGCAGTCAGGTTCATCTGGAGTGGATCAGGCATGTGTGGGTCTTGGGGAGTGGTGGTCAGACACCTGAGGCTCCTCCCGACTCTCCTGATGTGAGGCCACCTCTTGGGATGCGAAAGGAGTGCTGCAAAACCTTTCCAGATGGATCAGGTAAATGGCCCCTCATCTGGGGCTCAGCAGGGGAAAACAGGGCTCCTCTTGAGTCGCAGCGGGACCCTCGGAGTTCCTCTTGAGTAGGGACGGTTGTGGCGGGGAAATTCCTTAGTCACAACAAGGGTATGAAGGAGCCTTCCGAGGTCCAAGAGGGAAGGGGTGATTTCCCCAGAGTTGCTACAGTGGACAGGGGATTCATCCTCCTTGCAGGGGAGAAGCTTCTGCTTTCTCTTGAGTTGAGGCGGGGTCCTCTCAAGTTAGGACTGGGACCCCAGAGACCCGCCTCTGTTTCATCAGAAGAGGCCATACTCAGTGCGAATTTTGAGGCCCCTCTGGGGATTCCTCCACAGACGTTGCATGGTCCTCAGTCCTCGTCTGGTGCTGAGGCTGGAACCTGTGCTTGCCTCGCCCATGCTGAAATATGTCTTGGGCTTCCCCTGGAGCCCTCATAGGGGAGTCAGGCCTCATCTCGCCTGGAGACGTGCACTGCCACTCTCCTCCTCAGGTGCAGCAACAGTGTCTGGGTCCCTGTCCAGCGGATATAGGGATGAGTGGCTTGTGCTTTAGGTATACCAGGACTACCATATGAGCCAGTGTGCCGGAGTCGAGCCTCTGGGTGACAGTCGAGGCAGTGCAGGGCAGTCAGGTTCATCTGGAGTGGACGAGGCATTTGAGGGCCTTGGGGAATGGTGGCCCCTACTGTGAGACTCCTCTTGACACTCCTGATGCGAGGCCACCTCTTGGGATGTGAAGGGAATGCCGGAAAACCTTTCCCAATGGAGCAGTGAAAGGGTCCCTCATCTGGAGCACAGCAGGGGGAAACCAGGCTTCTCTTGAGTGTTGGCAGGACGCTCGGGGTTCCCCTCAAGTGGGGACGGGTGGGGCGGGGAACTTCCTAGGTCACAACAAGGGTATGAAGGATACTTTCGAGCTCAAAGAGGGAAGGAGTGATTTCCCCCGAGATGCTGCAGCGGACAATGGACTCACCCTCCTTGCAGGGGAGAAGCTTCTGCTTTTTCTCGAGTTGCGGCGTGGTCCTCTCGAGATACAACGGGGACACCAGGGACCCGCCACTGTGGCCTCAGGAGAGGCCAGTCTCCATGCAAATTGCGAGGCACCTCTGGGAATTTCTCCCCAGACATCCCAGGGTCCTCAGTCCTCGGCTGTTGCTGAGGCTGGAGCCTGTGCTTTCCTCACCCATGCTGACATAGGTCTTGGGATTCCCCTGGAGCCCCCACACAGGAGTCAGGCCTCGTCTCTACTGGAGACGTGCACAGCCGCTTTCCTCCCCAACTGCAGCAACAGTGTCCGGGTCCCTGTTGAGTGGATACAGGGATCAGTGGCTTGCCCTCGAGGTACCCCACGGCTATCACACGTCCCAGTGTGCCAGAGTCGAGCCTCAGGGTGACAGTCGAGGCAGTGCAGTGTACAGTCAGGTTCATCTGGAGTGGAAGAGGCATTTTGGGCCTTGGGGAGTGGTGGTCGGACACCTGAGGCTTCTCCTGACTCTCCTTACGCGAGGCCACCTCTTGGGATATGAGGGCATGCAGGAAAACCATTCCCGACGGAGCAGGGACAGGGCCCCTCATCTGAAGCTCAGCAGGGGAAAACAGGGCTCCTCTTGAGTCCCAGCGGGTCCGTCGGACTTCCTATCGAGTGGGGACGGTTGGGGCAGGGAACTTTCTAGGTCACAACAAGGGTATGAAGGAGCCTTTCAAGGTCCAAGAGGGATGGGGTGATTTCCCCAGAGTTGCTGCAGCAGACAAGGGATTCACCCTTCCTGCAGGGGAGAAGCTTCTGCCTTTTCTCCAGTTGCGGCGGTGTCCTCTCGAGTTACGACTGGGACCCCAGGGACCCGCCCCTGTTTCTTCAGAAGAGGCCATTCTCAGTGCGAGTTTTGAGGCGCCTCTGGGGATTCCTCCCCAGACGTTGCAGGGTCCTCTGTCCTCATCTGGTGCTGAGGCCAGAGCCTGTGCTTGCCTCACCCATGTTGACATATGTCTTGGGGTTCCCCTGGAACACCCATAGGGGAGTCAGTCCCCATCTCGCATGGAGACGTGCACTGCCACTCTCCTCCCCAGCTGCAGCAACAGTGTCCGGGTCCCTGTCCAGCAGATACAGGGATCAGTGGCTTGTGCTCTAGGTACCCCAGGGCTATCACACGTGCCAGTGTACTGGAGTCCAGTTTCAGGGTGACAGTCGAGGCAATGCAGGGCAGTCAGGTTCATCTGGAGTGGACGAGGCATTTGGGGGTCTTGGGGAATGGTGGCCCAAACTGTGAGACTCCTCTTGACTCTCCTGATGCGAGGCCACCACTAGGGATGCAAGGGGAGCACTGGAAAACCTATCCCGCTGGAGCAGTGAAAGGGCCCCTCATCTCGAGCTCAGCAGGGGAAAACAGGGCTTCTCTTGAGTCTTGGCAGGACCCTAGGCGTTCCCCTCGAATGGAGACGGGTGGGGCTCGGAACTTCCTAGGTGACAACAAGGGTATGAATGAGCCTTTCCAGTTCGAAGAGGGAAGGAGTGATTTCCCCCGAGATGCTGCAGTGGACAATGGGCTCATCCTCCCTGCAGGGGAGAAGCTTCTGGTTTTTCTCGAGTTGCGGCGGGGTCCTCTCGAGTTATGACAGGGACACCAGGGACCCGCCTCTGTGGCCTCAGGAGAGGCCAGTCTCCATGCGAGTTGCGAGGCACCTCTGGGGATTCCTTCCCAGACATTGCCGGGTCCTCAGTCCTCGTCTGGTGCTGAGGCTGGAGCCTGTGCTTGCCTCACCCATGCTGACATAGGTCTTGGGGTTCCCCTCGAGCCCCCATACGGGAGTCAGGCCTCGTCTCTACTGGAGATGTGCACAGCCGCTTTCCTCCTTTACTGCAGCAACAGTGTCTGGGTCCCTGTGGAGCGGATACAGGGATCAGTGGCTTGCCGTCGTGGTACCCCAGGGCTATCGCACGTCCCAGTGTGCCAGAGTCAAGCCTCGGGTTGACAGTGGAGGCAATGCAGGCCAGTCAGGTACATCTGGAGTGGACAAGGCATTTGGGGGTCATGGGGAGTGGTGGTCGGACACCTGAGGCTCCTACCGACTCTTCTGATTCGAGGCCACCTCTTGGTATGTGAGGGAGAGCAGGAAAACCATTCCTGACGGAGCAGGGAAAGGGCCCCTCATCTGGAGCTCAGCAGGGGAAAACGGAGCTCCCCGTGAGTCGCAGCGGGGCCGTCAGTGTTCCTCTCGAGTGCGGACGGTTGGGGCAGGGAACTTTCTAGGTCACAACAAGGGTATGAAGGAGCCTTCCGAGGTCCAAGAGGGAAGGGGTGATTTCCCCAGAGTTGCTACAGCGGACAGGGGATTCACCCTCCCTGCAGAGGAGAAGCTTCTGCTTTTTGTCGAGTTGCTGTGGGGTCCTCTCGAGTTACGACTGGACCCCAGGAACCCGCCCCTGTTTCCTCAAAGAGGCCATTCTCAGTGCGAATTTTGAGGGCCCTCTGGGGATTCCTCCACAGACGTCGCATGGTCCTCAGTCCTCGTCTGGTGCTGAGGCTGGAGCCTGTGCTTGCCTCGTCCATGCTGAAATATGTCTTGGGCTTCCCCTGGAGCCCCCATAGTGGAGTCAGGCCTCATCTTGCCTGGAGACATGCACTGCCACTTTCCTCCCCAGCTGCAGCAACAGTGTCCGGGTCCCTGTCCAGCGAATACAGGGATGAGTGGCTTGCGCTCTAGGTACCCCAGGGCTATCATACGTGCCAGTGTGCTGGAGTCGAGCCTCTGGGTGACAGTCGAGGCAGTGCAGGGCATTCAGGTTCATCTGGAGTGGACGAGGCATTGGGGGTCTTGGGGAATGGTGGCCCAAACTGTGAGACTCCTCTCGACTCTCCTGATGCAAGGTCACCACTTGGGATGCTAGTGGAGCGCCGGAAATCCTTTCCCGATGGGGCAGGGAAAGGGCCCCTCATCTGGAGCTCAGCAGGGGAAAACGGGTCTTCTCTTGAGTCTTGGCAGGACCCTCGGCGGTCCCCTCCAGTGGGGACGGGTGGGGCTAAGAACTTCCTAGGTCACAACAAGGGTATGAATGAGCCTTTCGAGTTCAAAGAGGGAAGGAGGGATTTCTCCCGAGATGCTGCAGAGGACAATGGACTCACCCTCCCTGCAGGGGAAAAGCTTCTGATTTTTCTCGAGTTGCGGCGGGGTCCTCTCGAGTTACAATGGGGACTCCAGGGACCCGCTGCTGTGGCCTCAGGTGAGGCCAGTCTCCATGCGAGTTGTGAGGCACCTCTGGAGATTCCTTCCCAGACATCTCCGGGACCTCAGTTCTCGTCTGGTTCTGAGGCTGGAGCCTGTGCTTGCCTCACCCATGCTGACGTAGGTCTTGGGGTTCCCCTGGAGCCCCCACACGGGAGTCAGGCCTCGTCTCTACTGAAGACGTGCACAGCCGCTTTCCTCCCCTACTGCAGCAACAGTGTCTGGGTCCCTGTCGAGCGGATACAGGGATCAGTGGCTTGCCCTCGAGGTACCCCAGGGCTATCACATATCCCAGTGGGCCAGAGTCGAACCTCGGGGTGACAGTCGATGCATTGTAGGGCAGTCAGGTTTTTCTGGAGTGGACGAGGCATTTGGGGGTCTTGGGGAGTGTTGGTCGGACACCTGAGGCTCCTACTGACTCTCCTGATTCGAGGCCACCTCTTGGGATGTGAGAGAGTGCAGGAAAACCACTCTCGATGGAGCAGGGAAAGGGCCCCTCATCTGGAACTCCGCAGGGCTCCTCATGAGTCGTGGCTGGTCCGTCTGGGTTCCTCTCGAGTGGGGACCGTTGGGGCAGGAAACTTTCTAGGTCACAACAAGGGTATGAAGGAGCCTTTCGAGGTCCAAGAGGGAAGGGGTGATTTCCCCAGAGCTGCTGCAGGGTACAAAGGATTCACTCTCCCTGCAGGGGAGAAGCTTCTGGTTTTTCTCGAGTTGTGGCAGTGTCCTCTGTAGTTACGACTGGGACTCCAGGGACCTGCCCCTGTTTCCTCAGAAGAGGCCATGTTCAGTGCGAGTTTTGAAGCCCTTCTGGGGATTCCTCCCCAGACGTCGCAGGTTCCTCAGTGCTGGTCTGGTGCTGAGGCCAGAGCCTGTGCTTGGCTCGCCCATGCTGACATATGTCTTGTGGTTCCCTGGAGCCCCCATAGTGGAGTCAGTCCTCATCTCGCCTGGAGACGTGCACTGCCACTCTCCTCCCCAGCTGCAGCAACAGTGTCCGGGTCCCTGTCCAGCGGATACATGGATCAGTGGAATGTACTCTAGGTACCCCAGGGCTATCACACATGCCAGTGTGCCGGAGTCCAGCCTTGGGGTGACAGTCGAAGCAGTGCAGGGCAGTAAGGTTCATCTGGAGTGGAGGAGGCATTTGGGGGTCTCTGGGAATAGTGGCCCAAACTGTGAGACTCCTCTCGACTCTCCAGGTGCAAGCACCTCTTCTTGACATGGGAGGGAAACACCATGAAACCTTTCCCGACTTAGCAGGGAAAGGGCCCCTCATCTGGAGATCTGCAGGGTAAAACGGGGCTCCTCTTGAGTCGCAGTCGTTCCTTGGGGTTCCTCTCGAGTGGGAACGGTTGCGGCGGGGAACTTCCTAGGTCACAACAAAGGTATGAAGGAGCCTTTCGAGGTCCAAAAGGGAAGGGGTGATTTCCCCCGAGATGCTGCAGCAGACAAGGGACTCACCCTCTCTTCAGGGGAGAAGATTCTGGTTTTTTCCGAGTTGTGGTGGGGTCCTCTCGAGTTACGACAGGAACCCTAGGGACCCGACCCTGTGGCCTCATGAGAGGTCAGTCTCCATGCGAGTTGCGAGGCACCTGTGGGGATTCCTCCCGAGACGTTGCCGGGTCCTCAGTCCACATCTGATGCTGAGGCCGGAGCTTGTGCTTGCCTCACCCATACTGATCTATGGCTTGGAGTTCCCCTGGAGCTCCCACATGGGAGTCAGGCCTCATTTCGCCTGGAGAGTTACATGGCTTCTTTCTTCCCCAGCTGCAGCAGCAGTGTCTGACTTCCTGTCAAGCACACACAGGGATTTGTGGCTTGCCCTTGAGATACCCCAGGGCTGTGTCACATGCCAGTGTGTTGGGAGTCAAGCCTTGTGGTGACAGTCGAGACAGTGCAGTGCAGTCAGGTTCATCTGGAATGGACGAGGCATTTGGGGATCTTGGGGTGTGGTGGTCAATCACCTGAGGCTTCTCCCGACTCTCCTGATGCGAGGCCACATCTTGGGATGCGAGTGAAGTGCCGGAAAACCTTTCCCGATGGAAAAGGGAAAGGGGCCCTCATCTGGAGCTCAGCAGGGAAAAACAGGGCTCCTCTTGAGTCGCAGCAGGACCCTCGGGTTTCCTCTCGAGTGGGAGCGGGTTCGGGCGGGGAACTTCCTAGGTCACAACAAGGGTATGAAGGAGCCGTTTGAGGTCCAAGGGGGAAGGGGTGATTTGCCCCGAGATGCTGCAGCAGACAAGCGACCCATCCTCCCTGCAGGGGAGAAGCTTCTGGTTTTTCTCGAGTTGCAGTGGGGTCCTCTCGAGTTACAGCGGGGACCCCAGGGACCCGCTGCTGTGGCCACAGGAGAGGCCAGTCTCCATGTGAGTTGTGAGACACTTCTGGGGTTCCTCCCCAGACGTTGCCGAGTCCTCAGTCGTCATCTGGTGCTGAGGCTGCAGGCTGAGCTTGCGTCGCCCATGCTGACATAAGTCTTGGGGTTCCCCTAAAGACCCTACAGGGGAGTCAGGCCTCGTCTCACCTGAAGACATGAATGGCCGCTTTCCTCCCCATCTGCAGCAGAAGTGTCCAGCACACCTTCGAGCAGACACAGCGATTTCTGGCTTGCCCTCGTGGTATCCCAGTGCTGTCACACATGCCAGTGTGTTGGGAGTCTAGTCTCGGGGTGACAGTCGAGGCAGTGCAGGGCAGTGAGGTTCATTAGGAATGGACGAGGCATTTGGGGGTCTTGGGAATGCTGGACCGAACCCTGAGGTTCGTCCTGTCTCTTCTCGTTTGAGCGCCTCCTCTTGGGATTCCAGGGGAGAGCCGTGAACACTTTCCTGACAGAGCAGGGAAAGGGCCCGTCATCTGGAGCTCAGCAGGGGAAAACAGTGCTCCTCTTGAGTCTTGGCTGGACCCTCGGGGTGCCACTCAAGTGGGGACGGGTGGCATGGGGAACTTCTTTGGTCAGAAAAAGGGTGTGAAGGAGCTATTCGAGGTCTAGAAGAGAAGGGGTGATTTCCCCCAAGATGCCCCCGTGAACAAGGGCTGGGGAGAAGTTTCTGGTTTTTCTCGAGTGCTGGTGTGGTCCTCTCGAGTTATGTCGGTACCCCAGAAACCTGCCCTTGTGGCCACAGGAGAGGACAGTCTAAAAACAATTTGTGAGGTGCCTCTGGGGATTCATCCCCAGTCGTAGCCGGGTCCTGAGTCCTGGTCTGGAACTGAAGCTGGTGCCTGAGCTTGACTCGCCCTTGCTGACATAGGTCCTGGGTTTCCACTGGAGCCGCCACAGGAGAGTCAGGCCTCATCTCGCATGGAGACATGGACGACCACTTTCCTCCCCAACTGCAGCAACAGTGTCCGGGTTCCGGTCGTACGGATACTGGGATCTGTGGCTTGCCCTCGAGGTACCCCAGTGCTGTCACACGTGCCAGTGTGCCGGAGTCGAGCCTCGGGGTGACAGTCGAGGCAGTGCAGGGCAGTCAGGTTCATCTGG
>SJYW01046601.1:0-29389 GCA_006410735.1 Raphicerus campestris | reverse complement strand
TCATGTCCAACTCTTTGCAGCCCATGGACTGCAGCACACCCTGTCTCTTATACACATCTTCAGCTGTACTAGGTTTCCACCCCCCACCCCCCACCCTGCTCATGGTGCGTGTGCTTTCCCAGTCTACATTGCTTAGGCTCTAGCTTGCTCTGCCGGGAACAGTCTGAGCCCGGCCCTTGGTTGTATGCACTTCCCAGGTCTGAGCTGCTCGTTCAGGTTCTCAGGTACTCCACAAAGGCACAGATCCGCTTGGGCCTGCGTTTTGTGCCCTTCCCAGGTTTGAGCAGCTCAGGTGACCAGATGCTTGGCGAGCAGAGTCACCTCCAGGTGGGGCTGTGTCTTACCACCTCCCCTGTCCTAGCCGCTCGGTTTTCTGGGTGTACGACAGGCGCACCTTCTCAGGTGTGCTGTGTGTCTCTTTTGGGGAGCTGATCTCTGGCTGCAACATATGTTAACCGTCCAGAATCCCAAAAAGTCTTAGTTAGCAAAGAAGCCTGATTGCAGTTTGGTAGATGATGCCTCTCTGGGGCCATGATTGCCCCCTCTGGCTCTGGCTGCCCTCACCTGCTTGTCTCTGGCAGGGCATGAGCCAGTTTGCAGCCAGCTAGCTCTGCTCAGTCCTTTGTTCTGTGAGCAGGCCTGGCAGTGTTTTCAGTTCAGTTCAGTTCAGTTGCTGAGTCGTGTCTGACTCTTTGTGACCCCGTGAATCACAGCACACCAGGCCTCCCTGTCCATCACCAACTCCCAGAGTTCACTCAGGTACACGTTCATCGAGTCCGTGATGCCATCCAGCCATCTCATCCTCNCATGGCTGCTCTACGTTCAAGGTCAGGAGGGGCGGTGGTAAGGAGATACCCTTCGTCCTGTTCTTTTACCTGCTGGGTATTCCTCTGTCTCTTCATCTTGTTTATGTTGCTCTGTTTGGGGTGGCCTTTCATTTTCTAGTGGTTCCTTTTTATTGTGGAGCTTCCTCCCTGTGGGGGGAGTTGGACATGTGGCTTGTCAGGGTTTCCTGGTTATAGAAGCTTGTATCGGTGTTCTGGTGGGTGGAGCTGGATTTCTTCTCTCTGGAGTGCAATGAAGTGTCCAGTTGTGAGTTCTGAGATGTCAGTGAGTTTGGTATGTCTTTGGGCAGCCTGTATATTGAAGCTCAGGCCTATGTTCCTGTGTTGCTGGAGAATTTCCATGGTATGTCTTGCTCTGGAACTTGTTGGCTCTTGGCTGGTGCTTGGTTTCAGTGTAGATATGGAGGCTTTTGATGAGATCTTATCAATTAACGTTCCCTGGAGTCAGGATTTCTCTGGTGTTCTCAGGTTTGGGATTTAAGCCTCCTGCCTCTGGCTTTCAGTCTTATTTTTACACTAGCCTCAAGACTTCTCCATCTATACAGCACCAATGATAAAACATCTAGGTTAATGATGAAAAGTTTCTCCACAGTGAGGGACACCTGGAGAGGTACACAGAGTTACATGGAGAAGAGAAGAGGGAGGAGGGAGATAGAGATGACCAGGAGGAGAAGAGGGTGAAACAAGAGGGAAGAGAACAAGCTATCCAGTAATCACATCCCTATTTGCTCTCCACAGTCTGTACATCTCAGAGATGTTCATTGAGTAGAGAAGAGGGAGGAAGGAGACAGAGGTGGCTAGGAGGAGAAAAGGGAGAATTAAAAGGAGAGAGACAGATCCAGCCAGTAATCCGTTCCCTAAGTGTTCTCCACAGCCCGAAACACACAAACAGATTCACAGAGTTGGGTAGAGAAGAGAAGGGGGTTGGAGAAGATAGAGGCGACCTGGTGGAGAAAAAGCAGAGTCAAAGGGGGAGATAGCAATCAGGCAAGCAATCTCACTCCCAAGTAAAAATGGGTACTGAAGATTGGGTTCTTAAAGGTACAAAGTTGATAACAAATACCAAAAAGCAAAGATTAAAAATCTAAAGAAGAGGTTAAAGTCTCAAAAATACAATATTAAAAAAACAAAACAAAGTCACAAAAATTACAAAAAATATATACGGCTTGCTTTAAAAATAAGGTCTTTTTTTTTTTACAAGGTAATAGTAGGTTATAAAAATGAAAATTAAAGGAGTAATAGAGGATTTCAAAATTAATTTTTTTAATTTAGAAAATGATAATAGTAAAAATATATATAGAAATATATCTGGAGCTGTTGTGGACAGTGTGGGGTCAGTTCATTTTCAGATACTTCCTTGATCTGGCTTATACTTCTCAAGATCTATAGGCCCCTGTTTATGTAGTCGGTAATAACTACAGGGTTTTAATCTGTTGTACCTGTCATTTCCAAAGCGGTTCCCTCTTTTTTTTTTAGCTTCTGTTTGCTGGTCTCTTCAGTGTCTAATTTCTACCCTGACACAAGGGGGCAATGGTGGTCACTTTTTTAGGCTCACTTGTTCAGTCGTGCTGTGGGGAGGGAGGAACACTGCAAACAAATATCATTGGTGTGTGTGGGGAGTGCTAGCAGTGTTTCAGCTGTACTAGGTTTCCACCCCCCACCCCCCACCCTGCTCATGGTGCGTGTGCTTTCCCAGTCTACATTGCTTAGGCTCTAGCTTGCTCTGCCGGGAACAGTCTGAGCCCGGCCCTTGGTTGTATGCACTTCCCAGGTCTGAGCTGCTCGTTCAGGTTCTCAGGTACTCCACAAAGGCACAGATCCGCTTGGGCCTGCGTTTTGTGCCCTTCCCAGGTTTGAGCAGCTCAGGTGACCAGATGCTTGGCGAGCAGAGTCACCTCCAGGTGGGGCTGTGTCTTACCACCTCCCCTGTCCTAGCCGCTCGGTTTTCTGGGTGTACGACAGGCGCACCTTCTCAGGTGTGCTGTGTGTCTCTTTTGGGGAGCTGATCTCTGGCTGCAACATATGTTAACCGTCCAGAATCCCAAAAAGTCTTAGTTAGCAAAGAAGCCTGATTGCAGTTTGGTAGATGATGCCTCTCTGGGGCCATGATTGCCCCCTCTGGCTCTGGCTGCCCTCACCTGCTTGTCTCTGGCAGGGCATGAGCCAGTTTGCAGCCAGCTAGCTCTGCTCAGTCCTTTGTTCTGTGAGCAGGCCTGGCAGTGTTTTCAGTTCAGTTCAGTTCAGTTGCTGAGTCGTGTCTGACTCTTTGTGACCCCGTGAATCACAGCACACCAGGCCTCCCTGTCCATCACCAACTCCCAGAGTTCACTCAGGTACACGTTCATCGAGTCCGTGATGCCATCCAGCCATCTCATCCTCTGCCGTCCCCTTTTCCTCCTGCCCCCAATCCCTCCCAGCATCAGAGTCTTTTCCAATGAGTCAACTCTTCGCATGAGGTGGCCAAAATACTAGAGTTTCAGCTTTAGCATCAGTCCTTCCAAAGAAATCCCAGCACTGATCTCCTTCAGAATGGACTGCTTGGATCTCCTTGCAGTCCAAGAGATTCTCAAGAGTCTTCTCCAACACCACAGTTCAAAAGCATCAATTCTTTGGTGCTCAGCCTTCTTCACAGTCCAACTCTTACATCCATACATGACCACAGGAAAAAACATAGCCTTGACTAGATGGACCTTAGTCAGCAAAGTAATGTCTCTGCTTTTGAATATACTATCTAGGTTGGTCATAACTCCTCTTCCAGGCAGTAAGCATCTTTTAATTTCATGGTTGCAATCACCATCTGCAGTGATTTTGGAACCCCCCCAAAATAAAGTCAGACACTGTTTCCACTGTTTCCTCATCTATTTCCCATGAAGTGATGGGACCGGATGCCATGATCTTCATTTTCTTTCCTCTTTCACTTTCATCAAGAGGCTTTTGAGTTCCTCTTCACTTTCTGCCATAAGGGTGGTGTCATCTGCATATCTGAGGTTATTGATATTTCTCCCGGCAATCTTGATTCCAGCTTTTTTGCGGGATAGCTATCCCACAGTCTGGGTTGCTCTCTCTAGTTAGTTCCCTCAGGTTGCCCTTGGGGTATTCAGGCCTGGTTCTCACCCTAAGCAATGCAGCCTGCGCCTCCCTGTCCAGTCCCCGCTTGCTAGTGGCGGATGCGAGTATCTGGGCTGCTCCTTCTCTGGGAGTTGCAGTTAGATATGTAATCTGTGGGTTTTAATTATTTGTTTATTTATTTTTCCTCCTGGTTATGTTGCCCTCTGAGATTCCAAGACTCACCACAGACCTACCAGTGAGAGTGTTTCCTGGTGTTTGGAACCTTCTCTCTCTTTTTTTAAAACTCTCTTCCTGGGGCCCAGGAAGCCATCCCTACCCACTTTTATCTCTCTTTTTATCTTTTATATTTTGTCCTGCCTCCTTTGGAAGACAATGGGCTGCCTTTCTGGGTGCCTGATATCCTCTGACAGCATTCAGAAGTTGTTTTGTGGAATTTTCTCATCGTTCAAATGTTCTTTCTATGAATTTGTGGGGGAGAAAGTAGTCTCCCTGTCCTATTCCTCTATCTTAGGACCACTTCCTGTATTGAGTCAAATAATATTTCTATGGATTCTTTTTATTATTGCCCAAGATGCACTGGAGATTTGTTGGGTAACACTCATAAGTGCATAACATTTTTTTTTTTAACCCAGAAAGGACAAATGCTATCTGACTGATTTTAGTCCATTAGTCTGATAGAACGTAGAGTAAACATTTCAAGTTAATCAGATAACAACAAGGATTTATTACATTCAGTAGCCAATGTTCTTGAATACTCTGTGTATGTGTGTTTTAGATCATTTAATCTTCCAAGAGTTCCTGTTAGCATGGTCCACTGGGAGATAATAAGGGTCAGAAGCTAAGTAGTTCTCCCAGTTCAGTTCAGTTCAGTCACTCAGTCATATCCGACTCTTTACGACCCCATGAATCACAACACTCCAGGCCTCCCTGTCCATCACCAACTCCCGGAGTTCACTCAGACTCACATCCATCGAGTCAGTGATGCCATCCAGCCATCTCATCCTCTGCTGTCCCCTTCTCCTCCTGCCCCCAATCCCAGTTCAATTCAGTTCAGTTCAGTCACTCAGTCATGCCTGATTCTCTGTGACCCCGTGGACTGCAGCATGCCAGGCCTCCCTGTCCATTACCAACTCCTGGAACTTACTCAAACTCATATCCTTTGAGTCGGTGATGCCAACCAACCATCTCATCCTCTGTCATCCCCTTCTCCTCCCAACGTCAGTCTTTCCCAACATCAGAGTGTTTTCCAATGACTCAGTTCTTCGCATCAGGTGGCCAAAGTATTGGAGTTT
Organism: Raphicerus campestris; assembly: GCA_006410735.1. Taxonomy (NCBI): domain Eukaryota; kingdom Metazoa; phylum Chordata; class Mammalia; order Artiodactyla; family Bovidae; genus Raphicerus; species Raphicerus campestris. The sequence continues at coordinate 24,183 of SJYW01046601.1, read as the reverse complement.
CAGCTTCAGCATCAGTCCTTTCATTGATTATTCAGGACTGATTTCCTTTAGGATTTATCTCCTTGAAATCCAAGGGACTCACAAGAGCCTTCTCCCATTAATGCACTGCTAATGAAAGGTGGAACCGGAATTCAAACTGGATATCTAACTTCTAAATCCACACTGTTGACCACTAAGCATTGTGACCAACTTCAGAAAAAAAGGATGAAACAAGGTCCTTGCCTATAAGCACCTCAAATTGTGAAGGGAGAAATGGGTGGATATATACACAAATGATATCACTGTGGTACAGTAAGAACTAGAGAAAATGAATTTACAAAATAACATGTGGCCACAGAGATGGTAGGTAGAAGTTACGTCTGGGTAAATCAGATGAGGGTTCACAGACCTGAAGTCTGAGGCCCAAAGGAGAAGTAGATTATTCAAGGCTAAGAACACAATTAAGTAAAGAGCCACCAAAGAGGAAAGGGCTTCCCTGGTGACTCAGATGATAAAGGACTCACCTGCAATACAGGAGACCTGGGTTCAGTGGGTGGGTTGGGAAGATCCCCTGGATGAGGGCATGACAACCCACTCCAGTATTCTTGCCTGGAGAATCCCATGGAAAGAGGAGTCTGGCAGGGTACAGTCCATGGGGTCACAAAGAGTTGGACACAACTGAGTGACTAAGCACAGCATATCACAAAGAGGAAAAGAGATTAACATATTATGGAAATCATGCAAAGTTTGGCATTGGGGTAGAGGTCCTTGTGGTAGGAGCACTGAAATTAAATACAGCAATGCTCTGAATTTACTCTACTGAATAACTGAATATTAAAATAGTCTGTAAGGATCAGGGAGCATAAGTTAAAGGTTAAGTGACTAAGACAGGACTTATGACTTGCTAAGTTTCAAGCTAGGTCTATTTCTTCAGTTATTTTAATTACTTTGTCAGCATCCTTTAGAACATATCCTTTCTGTAGACTTTTTGTTTCAGGTCAACAACTTCTTGTGCACTTCAGCTAATGCCTCATTATTATGCTAACTGTATTTTCTCTGTTGAAGCTCTGTATTACAGTGTGTTACTATATATGGCAGGCTATGATTTGGCCTTGCTGAACTTTGGGCAATTACCAGTAGCTTCAGACTGAACAGGGTTATTTTGAGGTCATATACTGATGCTACAAAGGATTGAATTATTTATGACTTTAATATTCACCAATGTTTCTAGTACAAGAACCAATATACCACTGACTATTATCTGTCAACAAAACAGTGCATCTGTTCCATTTGTTGATGACCAATAAAACAAAACAGTTTGAATTGCTGCTTTGAACACTACATGAGTTGAATTTCTTTTGGCCCTATGTATTTCAATAATAATAATGACAAAAATATTTGTAATAAATACTTTAAATAGTTATTAAAAATAATAGTATTATGTGTGTTACTAATTAGCACTAACAAAATGAATGTATAAAATTAAACATACATATATATAATATCTATGTGTATATGTATAATTTTGCTGTATTACTATACTATTTTTATTTTTGCATAACACAGATTGACTTGGGGAAATATGTGTCATCTTCAAATTCTGTAAAACGTCAGGATTTGGTATAAAATATATTTTTTTAAAACTTATAAAAGACTATTTCTATCTTACTTGACCACTTTTTCCCTTACACTTCTTACCTTTAGCAAAGTTAAAGGAAAATGGATATTAGTTAATATGAAAGAAAAAGTAGAAGAAATATTTTATAAAAGTAACTAAAACTCCCCCCTTTTAAGTGGCACACCAAAAATAAATATATTCATAAGCTTATGGAATTAAACCTTAGAGATGGAAGGCATTTTAGAATTGTTTTGATAATTAAAAATATATATATTTTTCAAAACTGTCAACATCAAAATAATTCTTTTTGAGTACAACCCTGAAATGAGTTTTCATTTTACCTAACAGTAGGACCCCTTTGTATGAATCAAGTAGCACAGTGGTAACTGCACTAGGAAGTTGTTGTTCAGTTGCTAATTCGTGTCTGACTCTTTGCAGCCCATGGACTGCAGCACACCAGGCTTCCCTGTCCTGCACTCTCTCCCTGAGTTTTCTCAAATTCAAGTCCATTGAGTTGAGTCCATCCAAACATCTCATCCTCTGTCATGCCCATGAGCTCCTGTCCTCAGTCTTCCCCAGCATCACGTTATTTTGCAATGAGTTGACTCTTTGCATCACATGGCCAAAATATTGGAGCTTCAGCATCAGTCCTTCCAATGAATATTCAAGATTGATTTCCTTTAGGATTGACTGGTTTGATCTTGCTGTCCACGGGATTCTTAAGAGTCTTCTCCAATACTACAATTTGAAAACACCAATTCTTCAGTGCTCAGTCTTCTTTATGGTCCAGCTCTCACGTCCACATGTGATTACTGAAAAGTCATAGCTTTGACTATTGGACCTTTGTTGGCAAAGTGATGTCTCTGGTTTTTAATATGCTATCTAGTTTTATTGCAGCTTTTATTCCAAGGAGGAAGTATCTTTTAATTTCATGACTGCAGTCAATATCTGCAGTGAGTTTGGAGCCCAAGAATATAAAGTCTGTCAGTGTTTCCACTTTTTACCCTTCTATTTGCCATGAAGTGATGTGACCTGATGCTATGATCTTAGTTTTTTGAATATTGAGTTTTAAGCCAGCCTTTTTACTCTCCTCTTTCACCTTCATCAAAAGGTTTCAGTTCCTCATCACTTTCTGCCATTAGAGTGGTGTCATCTGCATATCTGAGGTTGCTTATATTCTCCCAGAAATCTTGATTCCAGCTTGTGAGTCATCCATCCTACCATTTCCCATGATGTACTGTGCATATAAGTTAAATGAGCAGGTGACACTGTACAGCCTTGACACTATATATCTATATCACTATATATGTAATATATATAACTTATCTCTCTATATATAAAATCAGTTAGTTGTTCCATATCCAATTCTAACTATCGCTTCTTGACCTGCATACAAGTTTGTCAGGAGATAGATAAGGTGCTCTGGTAGTCCCATCTCTTTACAAATGTTCTACAGTTTGTTATGATCCACACAGTCAAAGGCATTTGCGTAGTCAATGAAGAAGTAGGTGTTTTTCTGAAATTCCCTTGCTTTTCCTATGATCCAAAGGATGTTGGCAATTTGATCTCTGGTTCCTCCGCCTTTTCTAAATCCAGCTTGTACATCTGGAAGTTCTTGGTTCACGTATTGCTGAAGCCTGGCCTGCAGGATTTTGAACATTATTTTGTTAGCATGTGAAATGAGTACAACTGTATATTAGTTGAACATTCTTTAGCATTGCTTTTCTTTGGGATTGGAATGAAAACTGACCTTTTCCAGTCCTGTGGTGTAGGGAATATGCTATGCACAGGCCTGTACTATAATTAACAGGACTCTTTGAAAAATAAGAATGACTTTCTCATCACTCCCAGGCAAAGGGCTGGGAGCAGTAAAAAGTAAATTGTGGAAAGACATCTTGAAAACAAGATGTTGAAGTACTGATGTGACCAATGGAAAATCATTAGTTCCTGTAACCAGAGCCTTGAGGGAGTTGCTGAGAAACAGCGTCACTAGCAAAAGGGCTAAACAAAGTCATGAAAGGCCTGAGGCTTGACATTGAGGACTGTGCGTTGCATATCTTTACCTGAGATTGTAAAGAACAGATATCTCTTGAGCAGATATAAGGAAGCAGAAATTAACAATAAAAAGCATGCAAGGATTAGGATCTGGGCTTTTGCCTGAAAATGGCATCAGCCCCCTGATCCTCACTTTATTTCTGAGTCTTCTTTTTCTTTATTCTTCTGCAGCACCGCTCCCTCGGGTCGGTTCGTTTTGGGGCTTGTCCCAACACTGTGGCCACTGCTGTTTTCCAAATTTGCTGACATATTCAGTGAGACACTTTAACAGCATTATCTTTTAGGATTTGAAATAGCTCAGCTGGAATTCCACCACCTCCACCATCTTTGTTCACAGTAATTCTTCCTAAGGCCCACTTGACTTTGCACTCCAGGATGTCTGCCTCTAGGTGTGTGTCCACTAGAAAGCAGAACATCTTAAAATTTTGTTTTCCTAAGGGACAATATTACATCTGGGAATTGCTTTATTGATGAAAACAGCACAAAATAAATCACAGATATGTCCAATAATATAGTATAAAAGCAAATATTGATTCATCATTCAGACCAGAGAAAATGATGCAAGTTCCTGGCACATAGTAGGCAATCCATACATGTTAGTGTGTCATATTCCAGGTTCTATTTACTTTGGTTGCCTCAGATTGTCCCAAAGCTTAATGGATTAAAATAATAATAATCACCTGTTCTTTCTTATGGTCCCAAAACCGCATGACTGTGATGGGATTTGAACCAAGCCAAAATCACACACTGCAATGAAGAGTATGCCCCGCTCTTTGCAACTAGAGAAATCCCATGCACTGCAATGAAGACTGAACACAGACAAAAATAAACTAATTTTAAAAAAGGAAAATGGGCTTAATGCATTTAAAACTATCCATCTGTGTAATATATATATATATATATTTACATGAGAAATCTGGATTATTGAAACTAATGTTGGAGAAGGATGTTTCCCAGCTGGGGTTAAAACAGTGCAGATGTGTTTGATAGACACATCTGACAGGCTGACTGTCAGGCTGATAGACAGGCTGACTCACGACCTCCCTGACGTCTACTCCCATAAGTGAGAGGTATGGGGAGGTTTCAGCAAGACAGTAGAGTGGAGAGGACAGTGCCATGTCAGTTCATTAACCCTGTTCTGTGCAGCTTCTTTTTTGAGCTGTAGGGAATCTGAGGGCTGAAGCAAATGCTGTTTCAAAAGCAAAGTGTGTACCCCGCCGAGTAAGCAGAGTCCCAGGTGAACCAAGTGCACCAGGATTTAGAAAGGGGCTGGCCTCACTTTATGGACGTGGTGGATAGAACACATTGTTCTTTGACATGTTGAGGTTTTGCAGGTTAGGATCAGAATAAATAATCTCCTAGACAGAGAAATAGAGAGGTTGAGGTATGATGATTATATCCAAGTACTTTATTGCAATGGGTTGCAACCGAGTGGACAAAACAAGTGGCCAAAGCAGGACACAGTGAAGGACTGCTGCTGCGCAAGTGTTACACATCTCCTGAGGAGTCTTTGCAAAATTAGAATTCATTATTGTCAGGGTGGCAATAAGTAATGCTTAAGTCCTGTAGTTACACTGTGAAAAGAGACAGTAAAATTGGTATAGAAATGCTAATATAGACTCATCTGAACCCAATGTCAGATAAGGTCCTTGAAAATTTGGATCACACTAATAAACTGTCTATAATTAACATTTAATTATTGATCATTTTATTTGACTTCTTAGAATTTTGAAGGATATTTGGAGGAATTATTTGGATAACTTATGTCTAAAAATACTGAATGGTTACCTTCTCTGAGTAAAGCAGAAGATTTATAAAATTATTCCATTTATTACCCTCTTCAGAAACATTTACTGAAGTATCTATTTCAAAATATCATTATATGCTTTTTTGTTGCTGAAACTTAGAGATCCAAAACCTCTTCTATCTGGTTGTCCTGTTTATTGTTTTACTTTTTGCAAGCATTAAAAAAAGGAAAGGAAAAGAAAAAAGAAAAAATCTACCATATGAACAGAATAATCACATGGAAGGTATAGCTTGGATTAGTGCTACAGAAAGAGTGATAGGAATGGAGAGGGGAAAATAAGCAATTGACCTCAAGTAATTGGCACCAAGTTTATGATTAAGGGTTTCATGGGGTAGGGGATATTTAACACAAGGCAGTTTTTCCTAATTTTAGTCATTTAAAAACCACCCTCAAAATTCTGCCATTTATCTACATTCTTCCAGTATTATTGCTTGTCTAATATAAGTTTTTGGACAGAGGCGCTATTAAAAATCTTATCTGTATTTAGACAGGAAACTTTACCGACTACTGAAAATGGAAAACTAAAATAATTTGCCATAAATAAAAAGAAACTATAAAAAATAAATACAAAGAAAACAAAGCAATGTTAATAAATTATAGTTAAAAGTATTTGTCTATAGAATATTTGACCTTAAGGCCTGCTGTCTTTTTCATGAAAAATGGAGGTTGGCAAGTGTTAGGGAGATATTATTAATACAAGCACTTACTCCAAACCAATACCTCCTCTTGAGGCCATAAGACAAACGGAAAAAGAATTGGAAAGGGTATAACTTTCTTCTATGTGATGTATTTAATAACTATTTGCTAAGTTAATGTTATTTAAGGTCATATTCACAAACATGATAGTGATGTTTATGATAGAAATAATAGAAATTTCATGATAGAAAACTAGCAGTGTTCTCCATCTCTCTTTGTTCTATGTTTCAAAAACGTGTACTGGTTAAGAGGGTGGCCAGAGTGCTGGATAGACATGGATTTAAATCCCAGCTTTGTCATTTAATGGTACAGGTAGCATGGAAATGTAATTTTACTACTATAATTCTGTCTCATTTGTATTTAAGGAAATATTTAGCACATGTAATGACAACGAAGTTGCCCATAATGTAAAAATGAACAGGATGTGCTAAGGAAGGGACTATAAATATATCTCTATTGTTTTATTAAGGCATTATCTACAGGTTGGCTGTCAAGAAAATCCATTCTAACTTAATTTAGCTCAGTTGTTTTAACAATCCATTCATATTATTTGTACTCCTAATAGTCCTTCCAGAAATCTGGCTATAGCTTCTCTGTTTTCTTTGCTACTTCTTTTCTTCTGCTTTTTCGTGTGATTTTTCCTTAGGCTCAATCTTTGAGCCTCTTCTCAGGTTTTATATTATTCCTTAGAAGCCTGGTCATTGATAAGGCTTTAACAATGTGTTGTAAGAAAATAACTCCCAAAATTGGCATCTCCAAATCTGCCCTTCACCCATTTATAGCCTAGACTACTGCTTGACACTTGGCACATCTTGTCCCTTTTAGATCTGACATGACTAAAGACAGCACATCTACCTCTTCTACCTTGCCAACGATCCCAGAATTTTCCAGTTTCTTATGAGTGGGAGGGCTAATTGCATCTGCTTTGGAGTCAGAATCCTCTGGAAATTTGGCTCTAATATTTACTAATTTAACTGAAAGTTACTCATCAACAAGATATATGTGGATATAGTCAAAATTCCCCAAATCTTCAAGAAAAGTGTAAACTGGAAAAAAACAATCTATAATGAAATGTAGATAAAATACTCTTTACATTGAATTTCATTACTTACTTGTCCATTCTAAAGAGAGACGTTGTCACCAGACACCAAAAGACTACAAAGACTTTTGGGGGATGATTTTCAGTTCTCTTTAAAAATGTAATCCTTTGCACTGTATTAGACCATGTTGTGGACATAAAATACACATAGTATCTCTTCTAAGTAGTTTAAAAGGTAAGTTCACTGGCTTTAGGGAATATAGCAACATTTAGTATCTGAAGTGAATTAAATAAAATAGCTAAAGTATGTGCAGTCTAATTTAGTAACATGAAAGCAAAACAGGCTAATTTTTCTTGAACATACTTATGATACTTGTTCATGTTGTAAAATTTTTGGAAAGTGGCTGACAATGGTTTTTATTTAAATATGAGTGATTATTGGAAATTTGAAAGTTATCCAGAAGATATATTAAAATTGTGATGATTCATTTTATGAGTGGGTGCAATTAGCATTCTTTTAAATGGAAGGTTTTCGGGTAAGTGAAAAATATAATACATGACAAAATAATGATTGTACACCATTAGAAGGAATACAGCTCTGGTAGGTATCTTTTGGAGTGTCTGCTTGGGTAAATATCCCCTTGATTGCCTGCTTCTCATGTGTGATTGTCTTCTAGCACAGGGGTCCCCAACCCCTTAACCACAGACCAGGGCCACCAGGCCATGGCCTGTGTGGCACCAGGCTGCACAGCAGGAGGTGAGAGGTGGGCAAGTGAGCGAAGCTTCGTCTATATTTATAGCTGCTCCCCATCACTCCCAGTACTGCCTGAGCTCTGCCTTCTCTCATTTTAGTGGTAGCCATAGATTCTCACAGGAACATGAACCCTACTGTGCTTCAGTTATCTTGAAATGATCGCCCTACCCTGTCCATGGAAAACCTGTTTTCCACAAAACCGATTTCTGATGAAGAAAATGTTGGGGACTGCTGCTTTTGCAGCTCTGGGTGAGATGTGAGTCCCACTTTCTGATCATGTTGGTTGAACTCCTGATGGGCTCCTTATCCATGCCATGCCATGTGGGAGAGCCTTCCCAGATATTTCCTGTTGAGACTCAAGAGTGAGAGTTAGTCTCTCTGGGGCCTGAAACTATAGTATGTAAACCCATGAGTTAAGGATGTATGCTGTCATGCAAATTAGAAAGTAAGGGAAAAGAAAGAAGTTATACAGTGAGTGGAAGAGATGTAGCAAGAAGACAAAATTTCATCTGGGAATCCAGTGGGCTTTGGCCATTGCTTTTGGTCCTTCTTAAAGCCCACAGCTTCTCTGCTTGTGGATTCTATAGAATCCTGTATATCTTTATACAAAAATTCTACTTTCCCTTAGTGTTACTGAAACCAAACAGTCCTAACACAACTTCTACTGCATGGTCAACACTTTCAGTGGTGTATCAAAGCTGTATTAAGAGCGGTGGCTGTGTGGCACTGGAGCAGTGAGCAGCCGAGATACCCCACGTTCAGTATCAGAGAAATCCCAGCAAGATGGTAGGCACTGGAGTGGCTGTTGAGGAGATACCTTATGTCCAAGAGCAAAGGAGAAGCTGCAGCAAGACGGTAGCAGGGGCAAATTCACGTTTAGAATCAAACCTCATTCCCTCCAGAGACGCTCAGAGAGCTCAAACAAACCTTGTGCACACCAGAACCCAGGACCCCACAGAGACTGAGACAGAACTGTGTTTGAGCGTCTCCTGCGGAGGTACGGGTCAGTGGTGCTCTGCTGCAGGGACAGGGGCTCTGGGTGTGAGTATGGCATAAGTCCTCTTGGAGGAGGTAGCCATTAACCCCACCATAGAGCTGCCAGAACTTACATAGGACTGGGAAATATACACTTGGAGGGCACAACAGAACCTTGGGCATCAGAACCCAGGAAAAAGGAACAGTGACCCCACAGAACACTGTCCTGGACTTGACTCTGGGTGTCCAGGAGTCTCTGGTGAAGGCCTGGGTCAGCGTTGGCATGCTGCAGTGTTGGGGGCATGGACTGTAGCAGTACATGCATGGGATATTTTGAGGGAAGTCACCATTATCTTTATTACCTCCACCATAGTTTTGAAAGTGAAAGTGAAGTTGCTCAGTCGTGTTTGACTCTTTGCCACCCCATGGACTGTAGCACCCTAGGCTCCTCCGTCTATGGGATTTTCCAGGCAAGAGTACTGGAGTCAGTTGCCATTTCCTTCTCCAGAGGGTTTTCCTGATCCAGGGATCAAACCCGGGTCTCCTGCACTGTAGGTAGACGCTTTACTGTCTGAGCCACCAGGGAAGACAGTGGTCCACGGTTTGGCCCCAGGTAAATAGCAGGGAGGGAACACAGCCCCCCCACCCCCCACCCCCAACAACAGAAAACTGAGTTAAAGATTTACTGAGCATAGCTCCGCCCATCAGAACAAGACCCAGTATCCCCCTCAGTCAGTCAGGAAGATTCTGTAAGCCTCTTATCCTTCTCCATCAGAGGGCAGATAGAATTAAAACCACAATCACAGAAAACTAACCAATTTAATCACATGGACCACAGACTTGTCTAACTCAATGAAACTAGGAGACATGCAGAATAAGGCCACTCAAGATGGACGGGTCATGGCAGAGAGTTCTGACAAAATGTGGTCCACTGGAGAAAGGAATGGCAAACCACTTCACTATTCCTGCCTTGAGAAACCTATGAACAGTATGAAAAGGCAAAAAGATAGGACACTGTAAGATGAACTCCCCAGGTCAGTAGGTGTCCAATATGCTACTGGAGATCAGTGAAGAAATAACTCCAGAAAGAATGAAGAGATGGAGCCAAAGCAAAAACAACACCCAATTGTGGATGTGACTCATGATGGAACAAGATCTGATGCTGAAAAGAGAAATATTGCATAGGAACCTGGAATGTTAGGTGGATGAATCAAGGCAAATTGGAAGTAGTCAAACAGGAGATGACAAGAGTGAACATCGACATTCTAGGAATCAACAAACTAAGATGGACTGCAATGAGTTACTCTAACTCAGATGACCACTGTATCTACTACTGTGGTCAGGAATCCCTTAGCAGAATGGAGTAGCCATCAAAGTCAACAAAAGAGACTGAAATGAAGTACTTGGATGCAGTCTCAAAAATGACAGAATGATCTCTGCTCGTTTCCAAGATAAATCATTCAATATCATGGGAATCCTGACCAGTCTATGTCCTGACCAGTAATGCTGAAGAAGCTGAAGTTGAACAGTTTTATGAAGACCTACAAGACTTTCTAGAACTAATAGCCAAAAATATGTCCTTTTCATTATAGGGGACTGGAATGCAAAAGTAGGAAGTCAAGAAACACCTGGAGTAACAGGCAAATTTGGCCTTGGAGTACAGAATGAAGCAGGGCAAAGGCGAACAGANTGGGATTTGATTTAGGTCATACCTGAATGATCTAGCGGTTTTCCCTACTTTCTTCAATTTACGTCTGAATTTGGTAATAAGGAGTTCATGATCTGAGCCACAGTCAGCTCCTGGTCTTTTGTTGTCGTTGTTGTTGTTGACTGTATAAATCTTCTCCATCTTTTGCTTCAAAGAATATAATCAATCAGATTTCAGTGTTGACCATCTGGTGATGTCCATGTGTAGGGTCTTCTCTTATGTTGTTGGAAGAAGGTGTTTACTATGATCAGTGCATTTTCTTGGCCTTGGGGTACAAAATGAAAAAGTGCAAAGGCTAACAGTTTAAGCAAGAGAACAGGAGCTGACTGTGGCTCAGATCATGAACTCCTTATTGCCAAATTCAGACTTAAATTGAAGAAAGTGGGGAAAACCTCTAGATCATTCAGGTATGACCTAAATCAAATCCCTCATGATTATACAGTGGAAGTGAGAAATAAATTTAAGGGACTAGATCTGATAGACTGAGTCCCTGATGAACTATGGATGGAGATTCATGACATTGTACAGGAGACAGGGATCAAGACCATCTTCAAGAAAGAGAAATGCAAATAGGCAAAATGGTTGTCTGAGGAGGCCTTACAAATAGCCAAGAAAAGGAGAGAAGGTAAAAGCAAGGAGAAAAGGAAAGATATTCCCATTTGAACACAGAATTCCAAAGGATAGCAAAGAGAGAAAAGAAAGCCTTCCTCAGTGATCAATGCAAAGAAATAGAGGAAAACAATAGAATGGAAATGATTAGGGATCTCGTTAAGAAACTTAAAGATACCAAGGGAAACTTTTATGCAAATATGGGCTCAATAAATGACAGAAGTAGTATAGACCTAACTGAAGCAGAAGATATTAAGAGGTGGCAACTATACATTGAAGAACTATACAAAAATAGATCTTCATAACCCAGATAACCATGATGGTGTGATCACTCACCTAGAGACAGATATCCTGGAAGTCAAGTGGGCCTTAACAAGCATCACTGTGAACAAAGCTAGTGGATGTGATGGAATTCCAGTTGAGGTATTTCAAACTGTAAAAAAAAAAAATTAATAATAATAATAATGCTGTGAAAATGCTGCACTCAAAATGCCAGTATTTTGGAAAGCTCAGCAGCGGCCACAGGACTGGAAAAGATCAGTTTTCATTCTAACTCCAAAGAAAGGCAATGCCCAAGAATGCTCAAACTACCACCACAATTGCACTCATCTCACACACTACCAAAGTAATGCTCAAAATTCTCCAAGTCAAGCTTCAACAGTACATGTACTGTAAATGTCCAGATGTTCAAGCTGGATTTAGAAAAGGGAGAGGAACCAGAGATCAAATTGCCAGCATCTGTTGGATCATCAAAACTGCAAGAGATTTCCAGAAAAACATCTATTCCTGCTTCATTGACTATACCAAAGCCTTTGAGTGTGTGGATCACAATAAACTCTGGAAAATTCCTAAAGGATGATAATCCCAGACCACTTTACCTCCCTCTGTGAAATCTGTATGAATGTTGAGAAGCAACAGTTAGAATTGGACAATTGGACATGGAACAACAGATTGTTTCAAAATTAGGAAAGGAGTACACCAAAGCTATATATTGCCACTTGGTTTATAGAACTTATGTGCAGAGTACATCATGCAAAATGCTCGACTGGATGAAGCACAAGCTGGGATCATGATTGCTGAGAGTAATATCAATAACCTTAGTTACCAGCTGACACCACACTTATGACAGAAAGTGAAGAACTAAAGAGCCTCTTGAGGAAAGTGCAAGAGGAGAGTGAAAAAGCTGGTTTAAAACTCAACATTCAGAAATTGATTGTCATGGCATCTGGTCCCATCACTTCATGGCAAATAGACTGTGAAACTATGGAAGCAGTGACAGACTTTATTTTCTTGGGCTCCAAAATCACTGAAGATGGTGACTGCAACCATGAAATTAAAATAAACTTGGTCCCTGGAGGAAAAGCTATGACCAACCTAGGCAGCATATTAAAAAGCAGAGACATTTTGCCATCAAAGGTTTATCTGGTCAAAGCTAAGATTTTTCCAGTAGTCGTGTATAGATGTGAAAGTTGGACCATAAAGAAAGCTGAGCACTGAAGAATTGATGCTTTTGAATTGTGGTGTTGGAGAAGACTCTTGAGAGTCCCTTGGACTGCAAGGAGATCCAACCAGTTCATCCGAAAGGAAATTAGTCCTGAACATTCATTGGAAGGACTGATGCTGAAGCTGAAGGTCTAATACTTTGGCCACCTGATATGAAGAACTGATTCTTTGGAAAAGACCCTGGTGTTGGGAAAGATTGAAGGCAGAAGGCGAAAGGGACGACAGAGGATGAGATTTTTGGATGGCATCACTGACTCAATGGACATGAGTTTGAGTAAGCTCCAGGAGTTGGTGAAGGACAGGGAAGCCTGTCGTTCTGCACCCCATGGGGTCTCAAAGAGTCAGACTTGACTTAGTGACTTAACTGAACTGATAGATGTTGTTATCAAGCAGTATGGCCAATTCCATATACTGGTATAAGTAGAATACNCCAGAGATCAAATTGCCAGCATCTGTTGGATCATCAAAACTGCAAGAGATTTCCAGAAAAACATCTATTCCTGCTTCATTGACTATACCAAAGCCTTTGAGTGTGTGGATCACAATAAACTCTGGAAAATTCCTAAAGGATGATAATCCCAGACCACTTTACCTCCCTCTGTGAAATCTGTATGAATGTTGAGAAGCAACAGTTAGAATTGGACAATTGGACATGGAACAACAGATTGTTTCAAAATTAGGAAAGGAGTACACCAAAGCTATATATTGCCACTTGGTTTATAGAACTTATGTGCAGAGTACATCATGCAAAATGCTCGACTGGATGAAGCACAAGCTGGGATCATGATTGCTGAGAGTAATATCAATAACCTTAGTTACCAGCTGACACCACACTTATGACAGAAAGTGAAGAACTAAAGAGCCTCTTGAGGAAAGTGCAAGAGGAGAGTGAAAAAGCTGGTTTAAAACTCAACATTCAGAAATTGATTGTCATGGCATCTGGTCCCATCACTTCATGGCAAATAGACTGTGAAACTATGGAAGCAGTGACAGACTTTATTTTCTTGGGCTCCAAAATCACTGAAGATGGTGACTGCAACCATGAAATTAAAATAAACTTGGTCCCTGGAGGAAAAGCTATGACCAACCTAGGCAGCATATTAAAAAGCAGAGACATTTTGCCATCAAAGGTTTATCTGGTCAAAGCTAAGATTTTTCCAGTAGTCGTGTATAGATGTGAAAGTTGGACCATAAAGAAAGCTGAGCACTGAAGAATTGATGCTTTTGAATTGTGGTGTTGGAGAAGACTCTTGAGAGTCCCTTGGACTGCAAGGAGATCCAACCAGTTCATCCGAAAGGAAATTAGTCCTGAACATTCATTGGAAGGACTGATGCTGAAGCTGAAGGTCTAATACTTTGGCCACCTGATATGAAGAACTGATTCTTTGGAAAAGACCCTGGTGTTGGGAAAGATTGAAGGCAGAAGGCGAAAGGGACGACAGAGGATGAGATTTTTGGATGGCATCACTGACTCAATGGACATGAGTTTGAGTAAGCTCCAGGAGTTGGTGAAGGACAGGGAAGCCTGTCGTTCTGCACCCCATGGGGTCTCAAAGAGTCAGACTTGACTTAGTGACTTAACTGAACTGATAGATGTTGTTATCAAGCAGTATGGCCAATTCCATATACTGGTATAAGTAGAATACTGTAATATCTATGCTATTGAGTGATATCATGTAGAAGGAACAGAAAGCTTCCGTTTAAATTCTGGCTTTACTACTCACTTTCTTCATTACCTTTCCTATATTAATTTTTGTTCATGTTAAAACAGAAATAATAATTCTTACTTAGTAAGATGTATATGGGTTAAATTGCTTAGCGTACTATTTAGTGTATTATAGAGTTCAGAAAGAAGTGGCTGAATTTTGAGTATATTTAATTTAGACACATTCCATTGTTTTTGTAAATTCTGACTCTGGAGTCAAACATAAATGTGCTTAAATCAGAGCTATGTTTCTTATTCTCTCTTTTATATTGGACAATTTATATAGTCATTCTGATCCTCAGTTTCCTAATTGATTAAATAGGAATGATGATAATATTATACACTGCTCATCAAGTTTCTGTGAAGAATAAATTAGATAAGGTTCTCAGAAATGTTGAGTGAGTGAGTGAGTAAAAGTTACTCAGTCATATCTCTGACTCTTTGCAACCACATGGACTGTAACCTGCCAGGCTCCTCTGTCCATGGAATTCTCCAGACCAGAATACTGGAATGGGTAGTCGTTCCCTTCTCCAAGGAATCATCCCAACCCAGGTTTCCCACATTGCAGTTGGATTCTTTACCCTCTGAGCCACCAGGGAAGCCCCTTAGTAATGGTATGTGTTCCAAAAACATTGGCCTTTGTTGTTCTAATTGGTACAACCCCTGGGCAACTTAAAAGGATGTTCAAGTACCAATTTTTAATTCCATGCTATAAGTTTTGTGTGTAGCCATCACTTGATAATCTGCATCAGAGGAAAAACAAAACAAAACACATAGATAGTAAAATAACGGGTGTTCTCCAAACATGTATGTTTGTCTTAAAATAAAGCCAGACATACATGCTTTTCCTGCGCCTTCTATCACTGCTGCTATCAGTGCAGCAGCCTGGAGGGAGAGAGGATTGAAAGGTGAATATATGCAGTATGGGGAATTAGGGCCAGGGCAAGAGCAGAGAGAAGAGGGAAGAGGACATAGATAGGAGGTGAAGAGCTCTGAGACCTCCTGACTTCATCGGTATATGTCATTTAAGAACATACACATCATTTCAGAGCAATCTTGTCAGGATTTTTAGAGTGAATCATTTTCATTCTTACCACTGTGTATTTCCCAGGATACAGACCAAGAATATGCGAGAGAGGCACAAGAAAGAATATGAAATGTAATGCAGTCCATGCATTAACCCTTTCTTTCTCCTAGCTTCTTGAAAGTGCCCTCATGCGTAATTGGCTGAAGAAGCTGTGCAATGGAGGAAGGTCAGGGAGTGACAAAATAAGTAGCAGACAGAAATCTGCCATCATTTCACAAATGAAAGATAAATAAGAGAGTTCTGTCAATCAACATTTCTGAAATTTCTTTTTCCATTTAACAGCCACCACCAAGCAACAAAATATTTCTGTATTCTGTTGTGTAGATGAGCTGTGAATTCTGTCTCTTCCACACTTAAGGGCAGACAGAACTCTAGTCAAACAACTGTGGCTGCAGCTTGAATGAAAACATGGTCAAAGATAAGATTATTTTTAAAAGGAAAATCATTTGCAGAAACAGGAAAGAAAAAGAGAACAGAAAGGAATAGACAAATCCATTTAAAGAGAATATAATCAAAACTTAGCAGCCTCTCATAGTTTTCTTTGTAAAAGGGATATAGTATGTGAGGCAAGGGACTCATTTTCTTGCTCCTAGCCAGTAATTCATAGAGAAGAGAAACTGGGAGTGGGAAGGTGCTGCCTAGAGAATTGTAAGTCAGAGAAGAACCCATTAGTTAGCAGCATTTACTGTTTACATAATGAGGAGCCATTGAAAGAGACCCAATATGTTTTAGAAGTCTTTCCACAGTCCACATAATAAATGCACAAATGGCCAAAGTGGATTTTCTTCCATTTTTAAACATTTTTCATTTCAGATGCTCAAATTGGGAATGCTTAAAGACAGATCACATCAGAGAGAAAGGTACATCATCTTCAGGTATAAAATGGACCAGCAACAAGAAAGTAGATGAAACATTTTAAGCATGGCGAGTACAATTGAGACTAGCTTTTTTTTTTTTTTTTTCCCTAGTGAGTAGAAGGATCACTCTGAACTCATTTTTCTACAGATATATTGTCCTAAACTACTCTATGTGGGTGTTCCTTCTAAATAATCTTTTTCTTCTTTTTAAATTTAGAAAAAACTTACATCAATAAGACTAAACACATGTAATGCTTAGGGGGAATCTGCCATATGACAACTGTTGGGCTAGAGTGTGTGTGTGTGTGTGTGTGTGTGTGTGTGTGTGTGTGTATGCATGGGCTTCTCTGGTGGCTCAGATGGTAAAGACCGCCTGCAATGTAGGAAACCCAGGTTTGACCTGGGTTTGATCCCTGGGTCAAGAAGATCCCCTGGAGAAGGGAATGGCTATCTACTCCAATATTTTTGCCTGGAGAATCCCACAGATAGAGGAGCCTGGTGGGTTACAGTCCACAGGGTCGCAAAAAATAGGACACAACACACACACACACACATATATGTGTATATATGTGTGTATGTGTGTGTATGTATATATATATATATGCACACGTTTCTTTATCTTCACAATACACATATGAGTTAGGTGTCATTGTTAACTTCTTCTCACAGATGAGGACACTGAAGTGAAAATAGTTCATTTGACATCCCCAAAATTACATAATAAGGAAATAGGAGACTTTTAATTTGAACTTGGATTTGTCTGACTCATTTTACAAACTCATGTTTGTAATAACAAGTGCTTCTCCAGTCTGACTGCTGCAAACATCAATGTTTGCACATTAGTGACCATTAACAGCAGCTTGTCAGGACATGTGTGATTAAAAGATTTCATACTTTCACAGCACTCTCACTGACAGAAAATGCTGCCTTGCTTCTCTCTCCTCCTTTCTGGCAGCTCATCTGTGTGTCTTATATTTGCCTTTCAGTAATGCAGTCTAAAGTTATCCCAATGGGGCTTTCTCTTGGGAATCAAAAAGGATTCCATGCACACTCACCAGTTTTATCTCAAATCAACTGCCACAAATCCAGTTCTCTCAATTACTCCCATGAAAGCACAGGGACAAAAACAATGACTGAATACAGGAATTTCTATTACATAGGAACTGAGTAGCTTAGAAACATGGATTATTTCCTTAATCATTTAATTTATTCCCAGATAAGAGCTCATGCATGGAGAATCAACAGTTGATTATATACCTGTTCATGATATGTATCCATGTGTATCATTCTCATCTTATTTAAAAAACTGTGAGCTCTTTGAGAGCAAGACACATGCCTTATAATTCTATTGTATCTTCCCTCCTCTAATCTATGGTATACTATTGCATAAGAACTTGACTTGGCTGATTTAGATAGAAAAAGATGGAAATACTGTTCCAGTTGGCATTTGCAGGATGAAATCAAACCAAAATTTAGTGACTTCAGTCAACAGGCATTAATTTAGCTCATGACTCAGTATATTGGGAATTTAGGCTGGGCTGAGGTAGAAAATTGTGATTTCTGCTGGATTCCATCATGTGTATGTAATCAATCAGCTTCTAGTCAACCAGGAAGTTCTGCTTTGGTTGAGTGTTGGCTCTGGAAATGGAGATAGCTAGGTTATGGGGTTTTCATTATCTGGCACTATTCTATAAGTGAAAGTGTACAGGACATCCTGAGGTCTAGGATGAAAAGCAACTCATTGCTATTTTTGTCATATTCTATGACCCCAAAACTAGAGGAGTCTGATGTCTGCATATTGGTGGAGAAAGCTGAGAAATTGTAATTTATCAGAAATGATTCAAAATTATTGAGCACTGGTCTTGTGCAATGTACTTTTAAAGCTATATATATATTAACCCTGATTGGAGAAAAATAACCTGCTCAAAGTCACACAGATTACTGACACAGATCTATTTGAGTCTAAATACAGTGCTTTTCCTACAACTTAACACTGTCTTGGAATTAAAAGCTTGGGAGTAAGACAATATATCTCAATCAACTTGCTCAACATATCATTTTAAGCAACACTTCTTTGACTACCATAGTTTAAAATTTAATAATTTTTCTCCATAGTTTTAAATGCATTAAGAATAGCAAGGAGAGATAAGAAAGCCTTCTTCAGTGATCAATGCAATGAAATAGAGGGAAAAAATAGAATGTGAAAGACTAGCGATCTTTTTAAGAAAATTAGAGATACCAAGGAAATATTTCATGCAAAGATGGGGAAAATAAAGAAAATAAATGACATGAACCTAACAGAAGCAGAATATATTAAGAAGAGGTGGCAAGAATACACAGAAGAACTATATAAAAAATATCTAAATGACCAAGATAACCATACTGACGTGATTGATCACCTAGAGCCAGACATCCTGGAATGTGATGTCAAGTGGGCCTTAACAAGCATCACTATGAACAAAGTTAGTGGAGGTGATGGGATTCCAGTTGAGGTATTTAAAATCCTAAAAGATGATGCTGTGAAAGTGTTTCACTCAATCTGCCAGTAAATTTGAAAAACTCAGCAGTGGCCACAGGACTGGAAAAAGTCAGTTTTCATTCCAATTCCCAAAAAAAGCAATTCCAAAGAACATTGAAACTGCTGCACATTGCACTCATCTCACACACTAGTAAAGTAATGCTCAAAATTCTCCAAGCCATGCTTCAACAGTACATGAGCCATGAATTTCCAGATGTTCAAGCTGGATTTAGAAAAGGCAGAAGAACCAGAGATCAAATGACCAACATCTGTTGGATAATCAGAAAAGCAAGAGAGTTCCAGAAAAAAAAAAAAATCTACTTCTGCTTTATTGACTATGTCAAAGCCTTTTACAACAAACTGGAAAATTCTTCAAGAGATAGAAATCCCAAACCACCTTACCTGCCTCCTGAGAAATCTGTATGCAGGCCACCAGACATGGAACAATTGACTGGTTCCAAACTGGGAAAGGAGTTAGAAGATTGTACATTGTCACCTTGCTTATTTAACTTATATGTAGAGTACATCATGCAAAATGTCAAGCTGGATGGAGTACAAGCTGCATTCAAGACTGCCAGGAGAAACATCAGTAACCTCAGATACACAGATAACACCAACCTTTTGGCAGAAAGCAAAGAAGAATTAAAGATCCTCTTGAAAGCGAAACAGGAGAGTGAAGAAGCTTGATTAAACATTCAAAAACCGAAGATCATGGCATCCGATCCCATCACTTCATGACAAATAGATAATGAAATATTGGAAACAGTTGACATTTTTTTCCTTGGGCTCCAAAATCACTGCAACCATGAAATTAAAAGAGGTTTCCTCCTTGGGAGAAAAGCTATAACCAACCTAGACAGCATATTAAAAAGCAAAGACATTACTTTGCCAGCAAAGCTTCGTCTAGTCAAAGCTATGGTTTAACTAGTAGTCATGTGTGGATTTGAGAGAGGGACCATAAAGAAGGCTGAGCACTGAAGAATTAATGCTTTTGAACTGTGGTGCTGGAAAAGATTCTTGACAGTCCCTTGGACTCCAAGGAGATCAAACCAGTGAATCCTAAAATAAATCAGTCCTGAATATTCACTGGAAGAACTGATGCTGAAGCTGAAACACCCATACTTTGGCCACCTGATGGTAAGAACTGACTCATTGTAAAATACCTTGATTCTGGGAAATATTGAAGGCAGGAGAAGGAGATGGCAGAGGATGAGATTATTGAATGGCATCACCGACTCAATGGACATGAGTTAAGGAAGCTCCAGGAGTTGGTGATGGACAGGGAGGCCTGTTGTGCAGCAGTCCATGGGGTTGAAAATAAGTGGCCATGACTGAGGGACTGAATTAACTAAACTTAAATGCATTTTAAATCATTTTTCACAGTTTGGATTTAGATATACCTAGTCCAAACCTTGACTCCCCACTTACTGTGCATGCACACTCAGTCATGTCTGACTCTTTGCAACCCTATGGGCTGGAAGCCCACCAGGCTTGTCTGTCCATGGAATTTTCCAGCCAAGGCTACTGGAGTGGGTTGCCATTTTCTTCTCCAGGGGATCTTCCTGACCCAGGGATTGAACAGGTACCTATTGTGTCTTCTGCATTGGAAGGCAGGTACTGTAACAGTTGAGTCACCAAGGAAAACCCCACTTACTAGTTTTGGGTGAATAATATCTTTGAGTCTCAGCATNTCCATCATTTTTCTTTTTTTTTCCTCTGGGCTTTTCTATTGATTTGTCTTCAGTTTACTAATCCTCTTTTCTACTCTAATCTTCTGTTAAATTCAACTATAATGTTTTTAATCTCAAGTACAGCACTTTTTGATTCTAAAAGTTTCCATTTGACATTCATTCAATTAAAATAAATAAATTTATATTTTTTAAAAAATAAACTTTTAATTGTCTTTTTGACTTTCATTTTTAATAGATTCAGTTTATGGAAATCCTCCATATTTATATCTATTTTCTCCAACTTTCCCTTTACTTTATTGAGTATATTAACTATTATTACTTTGCAGTCTTTTTCTTCTATCACCAATATCTGGATCATCCCTGGGTCTTTTTCTATCATTTTCTTTTAGCCTGGATTTTGTGATTTAGTACTGTTCTTGGGCATGACTTTTATGTTTTTTGTTGAATGTCAGATTTTTTATATAAAAATTTTGTAGATGATCTCAGTGACACACTCTTCCTTCTGTAAGAATTCAATCTTTTTTGCAAGACAAATAAGGTAAAGACTAATAAGAATCCTTCAGAGACGGAGCTGCCTCGGGGCTATGTTTCAATACGCTCAGTCACTTGTCTCCTGATATACCCTTCTGGTGGTCCCAACAGAAAGAAAGTGGTTGACAGACAGAAACTTCTCCACAGATCAGGTATTTTGTCTCCATAGTACCATAAGATCCCTGAAGACTCTCGATTGATTTTTCAGAGGTTTTCTCCTTAGCTAATTAATCAACCCCTTGCTCCATACAGCTTCAGAATTCGGCAAACATTATTGTGGTTAAACCAGCCTAATACCATTTTTACTGGTATTCTGGACCCTGTGATTCATAGTAGAAGTTCTCTACTTAGGAATAAGAGAGTGGAGATCCAGAACATTAGGCTTCCTGTTTTGTGTCCAGTATTAGCAAATGGGAAAGAATGTATGGATGCAGAAGGTCACTTCACTGTTATGTGGAAACTTCTGAAGAATTTTATCCCCTAAAATTTGGATTTCTTCAGGGACTTTCTGATGCAGATTATCTATCATGTACTCATCTAAGTTTTAATTTAAATTATACATGTAAATATATAACTGTTCACATTAATATGTAAATTTTATGTTTTATATATATATATATATATAAATGTTTTTAATAGTTTTTCAGGTTGCTCTCTGCAAGTAAGTTTCTATGCCAAAAGCAATTCATTTTTTTTCTTACTTTTTTTTCTTTAATTTACAATATTGTACTGGTTTTGCCACACATCAACATGAATACACCATGGGTGTGCATGTGTTCCCAATCTTGAATCCCCCTCTCACCTCCCACCTCCAACACCATCCCTCCGGGTCATCCCAGTGCACCAGCCCCAAGCATCCTGCACCCTGCATCGAACCTAGACTGGCAATTTAAATCTTATATGATATTATACATGCTTCAGTGCCATTCTCCAAAATCATCCCATGCTCTCCCTTTCCCACAGAGTCCAAAAAACTATTCTATACATCTGTGTCTCTTTCTCCATCTCACATACAGGGTTATCATTCCTATCTTTCTAATTTCCATATATATGCATTAGTATACTGTATTGGTGTTTTTCTTTCTGGCTTACTTCACACTGTATAATCAGCTCCAGTTTCATCCACCTCATTAAAACTGATGCAAATGTATTCTTTTTACTGGCTGAGTAATACTCCATTGTGTATACGTACCACAGCTTTCTTATCCATTCATCTGCTGATGGGCATCTAGGTTGCTTCCATGTCCTAGCTATTATAAACAGAGCTGCAGTGAACATTGGGTACTCGTGTCTCTTTCAATTCTGGTTTCCTTGGTGTGTATGCCCAGCAGTGGGATTGCTGAGTCATAAGGTAGTTCTATGCCAAAAGCTATTCATTTTAAAATAAATCAATGTTTCTCAAACCTGTAGGTATACCATTATAATCTCAAAAATCTTGTTTTAAAATACAAAGTTCCAGTTGTACCATATATCAAATAAGTCACTATGTTATATTATGGGACTTTGGAGAGTAGCTACTTTAGGAGAAACAACTCTGGATGATGTGTATGAATCTATTCTGAGACTAATAATTGGGTATCAGTGTATTAGACGACCTCCAATACCAGACTACCTTATCTATATGCAGGTCAAACAGCAACAGTTAGAACCAGACATGGAACAATGGACTGGTTCCAAATTGGAAAAGGAGTACCTCAAGGCTGTATATTGTCACCCTACTTATTTAACTTATGTGCAGAGTACATCATGCAAAATGCCAGGCTGGATGAAGCACAAGCTGGAATCAAGATTGCCAAGAGAAATATCAAAAACCTTAGATATGCAGATAACACCACCCTTATGGCAGAAAATGAAGAGGAACTAAAGAGTCTCTTGTGAAGGTGAAAGAGGAGAGTGAAGATGCTAGCTTAAAACTCAACATTCAAAAATCTAAGATCACAGCATCCAGTCCCTTCATGGCAAATAGATTGTGAAACAATGGAAACAGTGACAGACTTTATTTTCTTGGGCTCCAAAATCACTGCAGATGGTGACTGCAGCCATGAAATTAAAAGACGCTTTTGAACTTCAATGTTGGAGAAGATTCATAAGAGCCCCTTGAACTACAATGAGATCAAACTAGTCAATCCTAAAAAAAATGAGTCCTCAATATTCACTGGAAGGACTGATGCTGAAACTCCAATATTTTGACCACCTGATGTGAAGAACTGACTCATTGTAAAACACCTTGATGCTGGGAAAGATTGAAGGCTGGAAGAGAAGGGGATGACAGAGGATGAGATGGTTGGATGTCATCACGGACTTGATGGACGTGAGTTTGAGTAAGCTCCAGGAGTTGGTGATGGACAGGGAAGCCTGGCATGCTGGAGTCTGTGGGGTCACAAAGTGTTGGACACGATTGAGTGACTGAATTGAACCGAATGACCTCTCCAGATTCAACATATAACTTTTTTTTAAATTGTAATGTTTTATTAAGATGAGAAATGCTGAAATTTAGAAGTGTTGCTACTTTTGCATTTCATTTTGGGTCAGTAAAAACTTCACCTTGTTTATCCAACCCTCTCCAAAATGTAAACCGTCTTTTGTTGTTCTTGATTTCTTTTCTTTTTTTTTTAAATCATTTTACAATATTGTATTGTTTTTGCCATACAGCAACATGATTTTTAAAGTCAAACAAAGACCAATAAAGCAGTTGCTTTTATCAGTACATCCCACAGGTGTTCCTAGTTTTGTGATATTTCCCTTTTATTTACAAGTAAGTGAGAGAGTGAATTTTTCACATAATGACTGGAAGGCATGAACTCTTGAGTAGATTAGCAATTGTTTTCAGAGCTTTGGTGGCAATACTTCTTCAGTAAACTTTCAGTGACACGTGGTTCTCAGTTTTATCTCTTTGTATGCAATTTTCCCAACAATCAAAACTTAGGTGATTAAGATCCTATAAGGAAGGAAATTTTATCTCCCAGAAGGAAAATACAATGTCTATGTGCTTATCAAGGTATAATGCTCAGCACACCATCATATAGTTTCCCATTTAAAGTGCACGATTTT
>SJYW01046587.1:0-10495 GCA_006410735.1 Raphicerus campestris | reverse complement strand
TGTCTTTAGTTCAGTTCAGTTCAGTCATTCAGTCGTGTCCGACTCTTTGTGACCCCATGAATCACAGCACTCCAGGCCTCTCTGTCCATCACCAACTCCAGGAGTTTACTCAGACTCCCGGCCATCGAGTCAGTGATGCCATCCAGCCATCTCATCCTCTGTCGTCCACTTCTCCTCCTGCCCCCAATCCCTCCCAGCATCAGAGTCTTTTCCAATGAGTCAGCTCTTTGCATGAGGTGGCCAGAGTACTGGAGTTTCAGCTTTAACATCATTCCTTCTAAAGGAATCCCAGTGTTGATCTCCTTCAGAATGGACTGATTGGATCTCCTTGCAGTCCAAGGGACTCCCAAGAGTCTTCTCCAACACCACAGTTCAAAAGCATCAATTCTTCGGCGCTCAGCTTTCTTCACAGTCCAACTTTCACATCCATTTATGACCACAGGAAAAATCATAGCCTTGACTAAACGAATCTTTGTTGGCAAAGTAATGTTTCTACTTTTGAATATACTATCTAGGTTGGTCATAACTTTTCTTCCAAGGAGTAAGCGTCTTCTAATTTCATGGTTGCAGTCACCATCTGCAGTGATTTTGGAGCCCCCCCCCCAAAAAAAAGTCTGATACTGTTTCCACCATTTCCCTATTTCACATGAAGTGATGGAACTGGATGCCATGATCTTTGTTTTCTGAATGTTGCACTTAAGCGAACTTTGTCACTCTCCTCTTTCAATTTCATCAGGAGGCTTCTTAGTTCTTCTTCATTTTCTGCCATAAGGGTGGTGTCATCTGCATATCTGAGGTTACTGATATTTCTCCTGGCAATCTTGGTTTCAGCTTGTGCTTCTTACAGCCCAGCGTTTCTCATGATGTACTCTGCATATAAGTTAAATAAGCAGGGTGGCAATATACAGTCTTGACGTAACCCTTTTCCTATTTGGAACCAGTCTGTTGTTCCATGTCCAGTTCTAACTGTTACTTCCTGACCTGCATATAGATTTCTCAAGAGGCAGGTCAGGTGGTCTGGTACTCCCATTTCTTTCAGAATTTTCCGCAGTTTATTGGGAGCCACACAGTCGAAGACTTTGGCATAGTCAATAAAGCAGAAATAGATGTTTTTCTGGAACTCTCTTTCTTTTTCGATGATCCAGCGGATGTTGGCAATTTGATCTCTGGTTCAACTACCTCACAATTGCACTCATTTCCCATGCTAGCACATGCATGCTCAAATTCTTACAAGCTAGGCTTTAAGAGTTTGAGAACTGAGAACATCCAGATGTACCAGCTGGATTTAGGAAAGGCAGAGGAACCAGAGATCAAATTTCCAACAATCACTGGATCATATAAAAAGAAATTGAATTCCAGAAAAGCATTTACTTCTGCTTCAGTGAATACTGTAAATCCTTTGACTGTGTGGATAACAAAAAAACTGGAAAATTTCTAAAGAGATGGGAATATTGTATCAGTTTCCTGCCTCCTGAGAAACCTGAGAAACCAGTGTGCAGGTCAAGAAGCAACAGTTAGAACTGAACATGGAGCAACAGACAGGTTCAAAATTGAGAAAGGAGTACATCAGGCTGTATATTGTCACCCTGCTTATTTAACTTATATATGCAGAGTACATCATGTGAAAGGCTGGGCCGGATGAAGCACAAGCTGGAATCAAAATTGCCAGGAGAAATATCAATAACCTCAGATATGCTAATGACACAATTCTTCTGGCAGAAAGTGAAGAGGAACCAAAGAGCCTCTTGATGAAAGTGAAAGAGGAGAGTGAAACAGCAGGCTTAAAACTCAACATTCAAAAAATGAAGATAATGGCATCCAGTTTCATAACTTCATGGCAAATAGATGTGGAAACAATGGAAACAGCGTCAGACTTTATTTTTTTGGACTCCAAAATCACTGCAGAGGATGATTGCTGCCATGTAATTAATAGACACTTGCTCCTTGGAAGAAAAGCTGTGACACAGCTTGACAGCATATTAAAAAGCAGATACATTACTTTGCCAACAAAGATCTGCCTAGTCAAAGCGATGGATTTTCCAGTACTCATGTATTGATGTGAGAGTTGGACCATAAAGAAAGCTGAGTGCCACAAAACTGATGATTTCTGAACTGTGGTTTTAGAAAATAGGCTTGAGAGTCACTTGGACTGCAAGGAATTCAAACCAGTCATTCCAAAAGGAAATTAACCCTGAATATTTCTGTAGGGCAACCCAAGATGGGCAGGTCATGGTAGAGAGGTCTGACAGAACGTGGTCCACTGGAGAAGGGAATGGCAAACCACTTCAGTATTCTTGCCTTCAAACTCCATGAACAGTATGAAAAGGCAAAATGATAGGATACCAAAAGAGGGAATCCCCAGGTCATTAGGTGCCCAATATGCTACTGGAGATCAGTGAAGAAATAATTCCAAAAAGAATGAAAGGATGGAGCCAAAGGAAAAACAATACCCAGTTGTGGATGTGACTGGTGATAGAAGCAAGATCCGATGCTGTAAAGAACAATATTGCATAGGAACCTGGAATGTCAGGTCTATGAGTCAAGGCAAATTGGAAGTGGTCAAACAAGACAAGGCAAGGGTGAACGTCAACATTCTAGGAATCAGCAAATTAAAATGGACTGGAATGGATGAATTTAACGCATATGACCATTATATCTACTACTGCGGGCAGGAATCCCTCAGAAGAAATGCAGTAGCCACCATGGTCAACAAAAGAGTCCCAAATGCAGGAATTGGATGCAATCTCAAAAACGACAGAATGATCTCGGTTCATCTCCAAGGCACACCATTCAATATCACAGTTATCCAAGTCTATGCCCCAACCAGTAACGCAGAAGTAGCTGAAGTTGAATTGTTTTATGAAGACCTACAAGACCTTTTAGAAGTAACACCCAAAAAAGATGTCCTTTTCATTATAGGGGACTGGAATGCAAAAGTAGGAAGTCAAGAAACACCTGAAGTAACAGGCAAATTTGGCCTTGGAATGCAGAATGAAGCAGGGCAAAGAATAATATAGAGTTTTGCCAAGAAAATGCACTGGTCATAGCAAACACCCCCTTCCAACAACACAAGAGAAGACTCTACACATGGACATCACCAGATGTTCAACACCGAAATCAGATGGATTATATTCTTTGCAGCCAAAGAAGGAGAAGCTCTATACAGTCAACATAAACAAGACCAGGAGCTGACTGTGGCTCAGATCATGAACTCCTTATTACCAAATTCAGACTTAAATTGAAGAAAGTAGGGAAAACAGCTAGACCATTCAGGTATGACCTAATTCCAACTTATGATTATACAGTGGAAGTGAGAAATAGATTTAAGGGCCTAGATCTGATAGATAGAGTGCCTGATGAACTATGGAATGAGGTTCATGACATTGTACAGGAGACAGGAATCAAGACCATCTCCATGGAAAAGAAATGCAAAAAAGCAAAATGGCTGTCTGGGGAGGCTTTACAAATAGCTGTGAAATGAAGAGAGATGAAAAGTAAAGGAGAAAAGGAAAGACTTAAGCATCTGAATGCAGAATTCCAGATAATAGCAAAAGAGATAAAAAAGCCTTCTTCAGTGATCAATGCAAAGAAATAGAGGAAAATAACAGAATGGTAAAGACTAGAGATCACTTCAACAAAATTAGAGATACCAAGGGAATATTTCATGCAACGATGGGCTGGATAAAGGACAGAAATGGTCTGGACCTAACAGAAGCAGAAGATATTAAGAAGAGGTGGCAAGAATACAGAGAAGAACTAAACAAAAAAGATCTTGATGACCCAGATAATCATGATGATGTGATCACTAATATCGAGCCAGACATCTTGGAATGTGAAGTAAAGTGGGCCTTGGAAAGCATCACTACGAACCAAGCTAGTGGAGGTGATGGAATTCCAGTTGAGCTGTTTCAAATCCTGAAAGATGATGCTGTGAAAATGCTACACTCAATATGCCTGCAAATTTGGAGAACTCAGCAGTGGCCATAGGACTGGAAAAGGTCAGTTTTCATTCCAATCCCAAAGAAAGGCAATCCCAAAGAATGTTCAAACTACCACACAATTGCACTCATCTCACATGCTAGTAAAATAATGCTCAAAATTCTCCAAGCCAGGCTTCAGCAATAGATGAACCATGAACTCCCTGATGTTCAAGCTGGTTTTAGAAAAGTCCGAGCAACCAGAGATCAAAATGCCAACATCCACTGGATCATGGAAAAAGCAAGATAATTTCAGAAAAACATCTATTTCTGCTTTATTGACTATGCCAAAGTCTTTAACTGTGTGGATCACAATAAACTGTGGAACATTTTGAAAGAGATGGGAATACCAGACCACCTGACCTGCCTCTTGAGAAATCTGTATGCAGGTCAGGAAGCAACAGTTAAAACTGAACATGGAACAGCAGACTGGTTCCAAATAGGAAAAGGAGTATGTCAAGGTTGTATATTGTCACTCTGCTTATTGAACTTATATGCAGAGTACATCATGAGAAACGCTGGGCTGGAGGAAGCACAAACTGGAATCAGGATTGATGGGAGAAATATCAATAACCTCAAATATGCAGATGACACCACCCTTATGGCAGAAAGTGAAGAGGAGCTAAAAAGCCTCTTGATGAAAGTGAAAGAGGAGAGTGAAAAAGTTGGCTTAACGCTCCACATTCAGAAAACGAAGATCATCGCATCCGATCCCATCACTTCATGGGAAATAGATGGGGAAACCATGGAAACTGTGTCAGACTTTATTTTGGGGGGCTCCAAAATCACTGCAGATGGTGACTGCAGCCGTGAAAATAAAAGACACTTACTCCTTGGAAGAAAAGTTATGACCAACTTAGCATATTCAAAAGCAGAGATATTACTTTGCCGACTAAGGTCTGTCTAGTCAAGGCTACGGTTTTTCATGTTGTCATGTATGGATGTGAGAGTTGGACTGTGAAGAAGGCTGAGTGCCAAAGAATTGATGCTTTTGAGCTGTGGTGTAGGAGAAGACTCTTGAGAGTCCCTTGGACTGCAAGGAGATCCAACCAGTCCATTCTGAAGGAGATCAACTCTGGGATTTCTTTGGAAAGAATGATGCTAAAGCTGAATCTCCAGTAGTTTGGCCACCTCATGCAAAGAGTTGACTCATTGGAAAAGACTCTGATGCTGGGAGGGATTGGGGGCAGGAAGAGAAGGGGACGATGGAGGATGAGATGGCTGGATGGCATCACAGACTCAATGGATGTGAGTCTGAGTGAACTCTGAGAGATGGTGATGCACAGGGAGGCCTGGCGTGCTGCCATTCATAGGGTTGCAGAGAGTCGAACACGACTGAGCGACTGAACTGAACTGACTGATTCATTGGAATACTGATGCCAAAGCTGAATCTACAATGCTTTTTCCACTTAAAGAGAAGAGCTGACTCATTGGAAAAGACCCTGATCTTGAAAATATAGAAAGCAGGAGGTGAAGGGGACGACAGAGGATGTGATGGTTGGATGGCATCACAAACTCAATGGACATGCGTTTGAGGAAGTTTTGGGAGATAATGAAGGACAAGGAAGCCTGACATACTGCAATCCAAGGTATTGCAAAGAGCTGGATAAAACTGAGCAACTGAACAACAGCAATTTTTGATAGGGAATTGTATTTAATCTGTAAATTTCTTTGAGTATTATGAACAGTTTAACAATCCTATTTCCTCTAAGTCAAAATCATGGAATATTGTTCAATTTCTTTGTATCATTTTCAATTTATTTCCTCATTTATAATTTAGTTTTCAAAGCATATATCTTTAACCACCTCAGTTAAGTTTCTTCGTAGGTATTTTATACTGTATGGTGCATTTTTAAAATTAATTTATTTTAAATGGAGGCTAATTACTTTACAATATTTTAATATATTTTTGCCATGTATTGACATGAATCAGCCACAAGTGTTCATATGTCCCACATCCTGAACCCCACTCCCACCTCCCTATCCAACCCATCTCTCAGGGTTATCCCAGTACACCTGTCCTGAGCACCCTGACTCATGCATCAAATCTGGACTGGCGATCTATTTCACATATGGTACTATACATGTTTCAATGCTATTATCTCAAATCATCCTAACTTCACCTTCTCCCACAGAGTCCAAAAGACTGTTCTTTACCTCTTTGTCTCTTTTACTATCATATAAGGTCATTGTTACCATCTTTCTAAATTCCATATATATGCATTAATATACTGTATTGGTGTTTTTCTTTTTGACCTACTTCACTCTGTATAATAGACTCCAATTTCATCCACGTCATTATAACTGATTCAAACTTGTTCATTTTAATAGCTGAGTAATATTCCATTGTATATATGTATGAAACTTTCTTATCTATTTCTCTGGTGATGGACATCTAGTCTGCATGAATGTCCTAGTTATTGTAAACAGTGCTGCAACTAGCATTTGGATACACTTGTCTCTTTCAATACTGATTTCCTTGGTGTGTATGACCAGGAATGGGATTGCTGGTGGTTCTATTTCCAGTTTTTTAAAGAATCTCCACACTATTCCCCATAGTGGCTATACTAGCTTGCATTTCAACTAACCATGTAAGAAGGTTCCCTTTTCTCCACACTCTCTTCAGCATTTATTGTTTGTAGCCTTTTTGATGGCAGCCATTCTGACAAGCGTAAGATGGTACTTCATTGTGGTTTTGATTTGCATTTCTCTGAAAATGAGTGATGTTAAGCATCTTCTCATGTGTTTATTAGCCATCTGTATGTCTTCTTTGGAGAATTATCTGTTTAGTTCTTTGGCCCATATTTTGATTGGGCCATTACTTTTTCAGGAATTGAACTGTAAGAACTGCTTGTATATTTTTAAGGTTAATTCTTTGTCAGTCACTTCATTTGCTACTATTTGCTCCCATTCTGAAGACTGTCTTTTCACCTTTCTTATAATTTCTTTCATTGTA
Source organism: Raphicerus campestris (assembly GCA_006410735.1). Taxonomy (NCBI): domain Eukaryota; kingdom Metazoa; phylum Chordata; class Mammalia; order Artiodactyla; family Bovidae; genus Raphicerus; species Raphicerus campestris. The sequence continues at coordinate 3,562 of SJYW01046587.1, read as the reverse complement.
CAAAAGCTTTTAAGTTTAATTAGGTCCCACTTATTTATTTGGGTCATAGAGGATCCTGCCGTGATTTATGTCAGAGAATGTTTTGCCTATGTTTTCCTCCAGGAGTTTTAGTTTCTGGTCTTACATTTAGATCTTTAATACATTTTGAGTTTATTTTTGTGTATGATGTTAGAAAGTATTATAGTTCATTCTTTTATAAGTGGTTGACCAGTTTTCCTATCATCACTTGTTAAAGAGATTGTGTTTCTCCATTGTATGTTCTTCCCTCCTTTGTAAGGATAAGGTGTCCATAGGTATGTGGATTTATCTCTAGGTTTTCTGTTTTGTTCCACTGATTTATATTTCTGTCTTTGTGCCAGTACCATACTGTCTCAATGATTATAGCTCTGTAGCATACTTTGAAGTCAGGCAGGTTGATTCCTCCAGTTTCATTCTTCTTTCTCAAGATTGCTTGGATATTCGAGGTTTTTTTGTATTTCCATACAAATTGTGAAATTATTTATTTTAGTTCTCTAAAATATACCATTGGTATCTTGTTAGGAATTGCATTGAATTTATAATTTGCTTTGGATGGTATGTTCATATTCACTATATTGTTTCTTTCAATCCATGAACATGGTATGTTTCTCCACTATTTGTGTCATACTTGATTTCTTTCATCAGTGTTTTATAGTTTTCTATATATAGGTCTTTAGTTTTTAGGTAGATTTATTCCTAAGTATTTTAGTTTTCATTGCAATAGTGAATGGAATTGTTTCCTTAACTTCTTTTTCTGTTTTTCCATTGTTAGTGTAGAGGAATACAAGGGATTTCTGTGTGTTAGTTTTATATCCTGCAACTTTACTATATTCATTGATTAGTTCTAGTAATTTTCTGGTGGAGTCTTTAGGGTTTTCTATGTTAGAGGATCATGTCATGTGCAAACAGTGAGAATTTTACTTCTTCTTTTCCTACTTGGATTCCATTTATTTCTTTTTCTTTTCTGATTCATGTGGCTAATACTTCCAAAACTATGTTGAATAGTGGTGAGTGTGGGCACCCTTGTCTTGTTCCTGACTTTAGGGAAAAGACTTTCAAATTTGCACCATTGAGGATAGTGTTTCCTGTGGATTTATTATAAATGGCTTTTATTATGTTGAGATATGTTCCTTCTGTGCCTGCTTTCTGGAGAACTTTTATCATAAATGGATGTTGAGTTTTGTCAAAGGCTTTCTCTGCATCTATTGAGATAATCATATGGTTTTTATCTTTCAATTTGTTGATGTGGTGTATCACATTGATTGATTTGTGAATATTGAAGAATCCTTGCATCCCTGGGATAAAGCCCACTTGCTCATGATGTATGACCTTTTAAATATGTTTTTGGGCTCTGTTTGCTAGAATTTTGTTAAGGATTTTTGCATCTATGTTCATCAGTGATATTGGCCTGTAGTTTTCTTTTTTTGTGTGGCATCTTTGTGAGGTTTTGGTATTAGGGTGATAGTGGCCTCATAGAATGCGTTTGGAAGTTATCCATCCTTTGAAATTTTCTGGAAGAAGTTGAGTAAGATAGGTTTTAGCTCTTCTCTAGATTTTGGTAGAATTCCCCTGTGAAGCCTTCTGGTCCTGGGCTTTTGTTTGTTGGAAGATTTCTGATTACAGTTTGATTTCTGTGCTTGTGATGGGCCTATTAAGATTTTCGATTTCTTCCTGGTTCAATTTTGGAAAGTTATACTTTTCTAAGAATTCGTCCATTTCTTCCACATTGTCCATTTTATTGGCATATAGCTGCTGTTAGTAGTTTCTTATGATCCTTTGTATTTCTGTGGTTCCTGTTGTAACTTCTCCATTTTCATTTCTAATTTTTTTATTTGATTCTTCTCCCTTTTTTCTTGATGAGTCTGGCTAATGGTGTGTCTATTTTATTTATCTTCTCAAAGCACCTGCTTTTAGTTTTGTTGATTTTTGCTATAGCCTCCTTTTTTTTCCCCATTAATTTCTGCACTGATATTTATGATTTCTTTCCTTCTTTTAACCCTGGGGTTCTTCATTTCTTCTTTTTCTAGTTGTTTTAGCTGTAAAGTTATATTTTTTATTTAATTTTCCTCTTGTTTCTTGAGGTAAGCTTGTATTGCTATGAACCTTCTCTTTAGCATTGCTTTTAATGAATCCTGTAGGTTTTGGGTTGATTTTCATTTATTTCAGTGCATATTTTGATTTCTTTTAAAATTTCTTTTGTGATTTGTTAGTTACTGAGAAACGCATTGCTTAGTTTCCATATGTTTGTATTTTTCATAGTTTTTTCCTGTAGTTGACATCTAATCTTACCACATTGTGATCAGAAAAGACGCTTGAAATGATTTCAATTTTTTTGAATTTATCAAGGCTAGATTTATGGCCCAGGATGTGATCTACCCTGGAAAATGTTCCATGTGCTTTTGAAAAAAATGTGAAAATCATTGTTTTTTGGTGAAATATTTTATACATATCAATTAGGTCAAACTGGTCCGTTGCATAACTTAAAGTTTGTGTTTACTTATTAATTTTCTGTTTTGTTGATCTATCCATAGATGTCAGTTGGGTATTAATGTCTCCCACTATTATTGTGTTATAGTTAATTTCCCCTTTCACACTTGATAGCACTTGCCTTACATATTGCAGTGCTCCTATGTTATGTGAATATATATTTATAATTGTTATATCTCCTTCTTGGATTGATCCTTTGATCATTATGTAGTGGCCTTCTTTGTCTCTTTTCATAGCTTTTATTTCAAAGTCTATTTTATATGATATCAGCATTGCTACTTCTGATTTATTTTGGTCTCTATTTGCATGAAATATTTTTTTCCAGCCCTTCACTTTCAGTCTGTATGTGTGCCTTGTTTTGAGGTGGGTCTCTTGTAGGCAGCATATATAGGGGTCTTGTTTTTGTATCCATTCAGCCAGTCTTATTTATTTATTTATTTGGCTAGGGCATTCAACCCATTTGCATTTAAGGTAATTATTGATAAGTATTATCCCTTTGCCATTTACCTTGTTGTTTGGGGTTTGAGTTTATACACGTTTTCTGTGTTTCCTGTTTAGAGAGGATCCTTTGGTATTTGTTGAAGAGCTGGTTTGCTGCTGCTGAATTCTCTCACCTTTGGCTTATCTGTAAAGCTTTTGGTTTCTCCTTCATATTTGAATGAAATACTTTCTGGGTATAGTAATCTGGATTGTAGGTTTTTCTTTTTCATCACTTTAAGTATGTCTTGCCATTCCCTTCTGGCCTGAAGAGTTTCTTTTGAAAGATCAGTTGTTATCCTTATAAGGATCCCCTTGTGTGTTATTTGTTGCTTTTCCCTTGCTGCTTTTGATATTTGCTCTTTGTGTTTGATCTTCATTAATTTGATTAATATGTTTCTTGGGGTTTTTCACCTTGTGTTTATCCTGTTTGGGACCCTCTAGGTTTCTTGGACTTGGATGGTTCTTTCCTTACGCATTTTAAGGAAGTTTTCAACTATTATCTCCTCAAGTATTTTCTCATGGCCTTTCTTTTGTCTTCTTCTTGTGTGACTCCTTTGATTTGAATGTTGGGGCTTTT
>SJYW01046582.1:68447-80955 GCA_006410735.1 Raphicerus campestris | reverse complement strand
AAAAAATAATTTCATAATCATTTCCTTTAGAGTTATCAAGATTATATTTACCTATTTCCCATAAAATACCAATATTTGAATCTGATACACAGAAACAAACCATATTGTAATACAAAAGAATAAGTCTATTAAAGAAAAATTAACTCTAACAAGCTCTGACAGATGTAAATTGCATCATTATATTACTCTGTGAAGTTTAACATATCCTGTCAATTTAAAATTTCTTAAGAAATATTTAACAAGACAGATTCATCACACTCAGAGTTTGTAGAAGCAATTTTTTGCATAAATGTGTCTTCTTTTACTTTTGCATATTTAAGTTAAAAAAGCAAAGTTTATTTGTCCAAGTTGTGCTTTAATTATCTTTTTCAAAAGCTGCAATATTTGATATTTGTTTTAAAGAAGAGGTAACAACATTTTCATTGTTAACATTTCATGGTTGACTGCATAAAATATTTAGTATAATGAATTGAGTGAGAAAGTATTGCTTTTTATTAAAAAAAATGTTAATAACACAAAGCTAACATTATTTGAAAATCAGTGTTAAGGTATACATCAATTCAGTTCAGTCACAGTCGTGTGTGACTTTGCGAGCCCATGAACCACAGCACGCCAGGCCTCCCTGACCATCACCAACTCCCAAAGTCCACACAAACCCATGTCCATCGAGTCAGTGATGTCATCCAAACATCTCATCCTCTGTCGTCCCCTTCTCCTTCTGCCCTCAATCTTTACCAGCATCAGGGTCTTTTCAAATGAATCAGCTCTTTGCATCAGGTGGCCAAAGTACTGGAGTTTCAGCTTCAACATCAGTCCTTCCAATGAACTCCCAGGACTGATCTCCTTTAGGATGGACTAGTAGAATTTCCTTGTAGTCCAAGGGACTCTCAGGAGTCTTCTCCAACACCACAGTTCAAAAGCATCAATTGTTCAGCACTCAGCTTTCTTCACAGTCCAATTCTCACATCCATACATGACCACTGGAAAAGCCATAGCTTTGACTAGATGGACTCTTTTTGGCAAAGTAATATCTCTGCTTTTGAATATGCTATCTAGGTTGATCATAACTTTCCTTTAAAGGAGTAAGAGTCTTTTAATTTCATGGCTGAAATCACCATCTGCAGTGATTTTGGAGCCCCCAAAATAAAGTCAGCTACTGTTTCCACTGTTTCCACATCTATTTACCATGAAGTGATGGGACCAGATGCCATGATCTTAGTTTTCTAAATGTTGAGCTTTAAGCCAACTTTTTCACTCTCATTTCACTTTCTTTAAGAGGCTTTTTAGTTCTTCTTCACTTTCTGCCATAAGGGTGGTGTCATCTGCATATCTGAGGTTATTGATATTTCTCCTAGCAATCTTGATTCCAGCTTGTGCTTCTTCCAGCCTAACATTTCTCATGATATACTCTGCAAAGAAGTTAAGTAAGCAGGGTGACAATATACAGTCTTGACATACTCCTTTTCATATTTGGAACCAGTCTGTTTTTCCAAGTCTAGTTCTAACTGTTGCCTCCTGACCTGTATATAGGTTTCTTAAGAGGCAGGTCAGATGGCCTATTATTTCCATCTCTTTTAGAATTTTCCACACTTTATTGTGATCCATACAGTCAAAGGCTTTGGCATAGTCAATAAAGCAAAAATAGATATTTTCTGGAACTCTTTTGCTTTTTCAATAATCCAGTGGATGTTGGCAATTTGATGTCTGGTTCCTCTGCCTTTTCTGAAACCAGCGTGAACATCTGGAAATTCATGGTCCACATATTGCTGAATCCTGGCTTGGAAAATTTTAAGCATTACTTTACTAACGTGTGAGATGAGTGCAATTTTATACATACATATATTTTATTTACTGTTGCAAGAATAAGTGTTGAATAAATACTGGCATAGAAAGAATGAACATCAATTTTGATACAGAATCCCAGAGAAATATGTCAATTGTAAGCTCAAAAAAAAAAAAAAAAAAAAAGAGGGTCACTTATCCTAAATAAATACTTATTGTCAGGGTTTGGCCAAACCATTTGTCAGTTGATAATTTAGTGCTGGAGACAGTGTGTCTCCACCAGTTTCTTGGGTGGTAGGATTGGGTGTCCTAGGGTTACATTATCTTTAATTTAAAGTGGTCCTGAAAATTATAGTACTTAATTAGGGCTCAGGTAATTTTATTCATACAATCCTTTGAAGGATCAAATATATTTAGCCATGATCAAACATATAAAGAGACAATCAAATTAATTCTGAAATAGAATAAAACAGAGGTGATTCCAAATGCCCTCAGCTTTTTCAAAAAGCACATTGTTGGTGTTGCAAAACAGGATGAAACATTAAGTTATTTGATGCACACAGATTAATGATGAATTAATTTATTTTCATATTTAGTCATTCATTTATCTAATGAATGCATTTGGTGTTCAAAGAGATATAAGAACATGTGCTGAGTACTGTGGATAGACTGGGAAGAGTCTCCACCTATATATCTGTCAATCATCTGGCCTATTATTTCTATCTATATTAAATTACATCTATGCATCTGACAATAACACATTACTGAAGAGATTTCCCCAGAAAGAATTGCACTTCTTATGAAGCAGTCTAACTTCTCTGTTTATAAACAAGGGCTAATATTGACATTTCACTATAAGGAAGTCACATGGGTTATTGATTAGTGTCAGTAAACAGACGTTCAAAACAGATACAGATCACCTGTGCTCACTCTTGAAATCACTTACTTTTTAGAGCTGTTCATATTGTAGAACTGAAATAAAGAAAGGATTAAAACAAAAAAAACACACACACACAGAAGGAAAGGACAAAAGGACAGAAAAGAAGCAGTAGTCACTTTGATGTCTCTTGCAGAACAATAAAGTATTCTGCCTTTTTGCTATTGTTTCCTAAAATTTTTAAATATTACTTTGAAAAGCTTGATTAAAATGGTTTTATTTTTATTACAAATACAGTTTTCTAGCAAGTTCTAATTAATATGTTTCCAAATTTCCAGGTAAAACTTGCAGTTTAACTGCTAACATTTTAATTGTTTTTCTAGTATTACATATGTCTGAGCTCCCTCCAATCTTCCGTTTTCATCATCAAATTTGTGAATTGACAATTTTCAAGTAGAAAATTTAAATCAAAATCATCTTTAAAGATATCTATAGATTTATATATGTGTAGTTATGTGTAGTTTTTTTCTTCGTTTCATTTTCTTATGCTTACCACATAATCTCCTTTTCAAAGATAAACACATTTTAGTTTTGGACAAAGAAGATGCTATATTTATTTGAAGGTTATGCACAGGATGAGCCTAAAATGATTTTTTGCTTTCACATTTTATTCAAATAGCTTATGTTTTCTACTTAGATATAATCTCACGTATCAGGCATGCATTTAATCACATTTTTAGTTTAGTGAAATTACAGGAACAAATCTGTTATATTAATTTATTGTTTGCTATTATGCATCTTCATAATTTAAAATATTATACAAATGTATTTATATGAAAAATAAACTGAAGTTGCCATCAAGGAACACAGATCTTCATCAAATAACAAAGATGAAGTATTAATACCTAATGTCTTCCATATTAGAGAATGAATTTGATGACTGGTAACATAGACAATGAATATGTATGTATAGAAATATTTTCTTTAGTGTTCTCCTCACCAACTTTATTATCTGCTAAATGCTGTATCCAAATCCAGCAGCAGAAAATTCTTCAGAAAAAAGCTGCCAGTGCAATGTTTTCAACTTGCATTTTTTTTATTGAAAAATCTAAATTTCATTTTTTTACCTGTCAGTCTATATGTCTAACAGAAAGTGGGAGTTTATGGCAGCAGTGAAGTGGCTGACTAGGTATGACACCTGAAGTTGAAGTAAATAGATTTCCCAAATGAAATCTGGAGCTGTCAACACTGTCAGTCGACACTCTCATGATAAGCACACTATTTGAAACCTGTGGCAAGACTTTTTCTAGCCTTCTCTGACTGTTGAATCTCACAGTGCTTCATATATCTTGCTCTGGCTGCAGAGCTGCGTTACAAGTTCAGTGACCGCTTCCACCCTGAAAATGTTGAACATATTGCTGTCTTAACTATCACAGGAATTCAAGTGATGCTGCACCTCATGAGACCTTACATGGAGATGTCCCCAGGGTCCAATATCCATCTACTTTTGATGTAAACTGTAATGTTTAAAATGTAGAAAAAATTTCTACAGTAGATGCCCTTCAGCTTCCAGTACATGGATGAATTTTTGTGTAACATTTTATTTGTTTTAATTTTGTTCATGGCAGTTTATTTTCCACTTACCTCTTTAGTACTGAAAACCTATGAGTCCCATATAGCTTTGTATCAGTTTTCTTAGAAGCAGATCCTCAGACAATGATTTGAGTGCAAGTATTTATGTGGAAAGTGCACTAATTACAGGAAAAGAATGAGAAAGTAAGAATGTAGAGGAAGTCTATGAGAGTTTGAAAGCCAGTGTTGGGCAACTATGGCTGTCTCTACAGGGAAAGCTTGGGAAATGAAATAAAACATATTTTTCAGTATTATCAGGCTTATGGAGAATTGGTAGTATGTGCATACAGTCTCTCATAAAACATCTGGATGAAGTTTGCTCTCAGGATTCTTTAACTGCCCTTCAGGGAAGAAAAAAAAAAAAAAAAAAGCAGACCCCTGTGTGGGAAGCTTTAAAACACTGAGGAGGTAAGAGCTGATTGTGACATGGATTTTAGAATCACCTAGAATTCTTAACTATTCACATCCTTTAAATCCCCATCCAATCATCTTTACCTTTGAACTATATAAATACTCTGGCAACATTAATTACTGCACTGCTGCACCAAGCCACCATCATTCATTAGTTGATGAAATAACTTGTTTGGAATAGGTTTAAAGGTGAATTGAAAGAAAATAAAGTAGTCAGTTAAACTGTTCTTTCTTTTAGTTTTACAGTGAGGGAAAGCACAGATTTAAAGTGCTGACCTCAAAGTCAAGTAGAATCAAGACTGTTCTACTTTTTTAAGAAGGAGTATGATCTCATATTGGCATGAATATGAAAATTATCCAAAGGAGAGAGAAAAAAACAATGATGATAAAGAAAGAGAGAAGAATTTCTGAAGTACAATTATTGAGTATACCCAAATAAGCTTCATTTGAAAATTGGTAGGTTTCTTAATTTGGATCATTAATGCAGAATAAGAATAAAGGCAGAATTTATGATCACAGAAGCAAGTGAATGAGAGGTAATACATGTGTGTCCTATCTCCTCAGATCACATGATTTAAATGGGGCAGTGAGTGCCATTACTAATGTAAATAATAAAGATGAAAAAGGACTTGGAGGGTGGAGAAAAACAGATGGTTTTCAAGGAGAAAGGAAGAATAAATGGCATAGAGAAATTTGTTATAATTTCTAGAAACATCAAAAACTTACCTGAGGTTCAGTCATTATTCTTCACACTGTAGAAAGGCTATTTAAAATGGAAGTTACATCATATCAGGCTCCTCACTCTAAATAAAATCAAAGCAGTCACCTGCTATGTCTTGCTTTATGCAACCTTCTAGGTAACTACTTGATTTCGGGTGTCCACCTTACTTTATCTGCCCCAGTCACTCTGGCCTCCTTTGGATTAATAAGCTATGTCAGAGTGGCTTCCATCTCTGGAATTTTGTTTCATTTCCTCTGTGTGAAAAATCTTTTACACCTGATAGGGGCCTGATTTACTCCTTAATTTTCTTCAGGTTTACATTGCTGTTAGCTGATAAGAAAGGCTGTCCCAACCTCACACATAACATAAGTGCCTTCCACATTCTATATCCTGCTTTACTTTCCTTCACAGTACTTATCATTGACTGATTTTTTTGTGTCATCCAATGTTCTTTCCTAGATGATAAGCTTTGTATGAGAAAGAGCATTGGTTAATTCATTGCTTTATCCTCAGTGTCAAAATCAGTGCCAGGAATTTAATGAACATTTGTTGAGATGAATTGAGTTAGAAAAGGAAATATGTTAAGTATAGATACCAGAAGTTTTATATTACTCCTTTAATAATTTTTTAAATTTTTATTTTGCATATTCTAAAGCTCACCATGTCCTTAATTGCTCAGGTGTGTCCAACTCATTGCTGCACCGTTGACTGTAGCCCTCCAGACTTCTCTGTCCACGGGATTCTCCAGGCAAGAATACTGGAGTGGGTTGTCATGACTGCTTCCAGGTAGCCTTCCCAACCCAGATTTTGAACCCAGGTCTCCTGAACTGCAGGCGGATTTGTTACCATCAGAATCCAGGGAAACCCCAAAATACCATAAGAATTATTAAAAAGGAAAAATTAGGTATCTAGAATAGTTAAGAACAAAAAGGGGGTTGATGCATGAACTGAATGCTGTTTTTTCTTGAAAAAATTTACAACTAAAAACATACTGTGAATTTTCCTTATCAGTGTTACTGAGATTGATTTGGATATGATGACACTTTTTTGACAATATCTGTCAACACATTACTTTTTCAGCTGATGTTGTATGCTAGGTGGGTGGCCTTGTCTGCCACACTATTTCAAGCTTTTCATGTTTCTATAGATTTCTATATGTATGTTGAATAAAGGAAGATAAGATGCAATAAACTCTATTATATTTATATATTTTTAATTGCATACCCTTTTAACAAATTTAAGATATATATAAACTTTATATGTTGTTTAGACAGTCAAATTTTAGGCCAAGCACACATTACATATTTTAATATTATTTTTTTATCATGGAAATATTAAACATACTACAAAAAATTAAAGTTTGAGGTATGTTGAATCCTCATGTACTCACAACTCAGCTTCAATAATTATCAGTTTTCTGCTAATAATGTTTTACCCATCTGCTCTGTTTTTTTCCTCCCCTTGAACCATTCAAAATCAGATCCCAGTCATCTGCTAGCTGTAAATATTTAGTACATACTTCTAACAAATAAAAACTTATTTTTAATGTAAACACCATGCTGCATTCCATTAACAGCACTTAATAGTAGGCACCTATTTAAAATTTTCTGATTGCTTGAAAATTTTTCTTTTTGCCATTTTGTTCTAGTCACAATATAAATAGTGTCGATATGTTCTAATCAATCATTATGTGACTTGAGTCATTTTATTATAAAAGAATAAAACTCTCTGGACCTTTATAATAGACAGAACTAGGACATACTACTTGTTTGTGTTTAAGAATATTTTCACTATTAACATGATTATCACTTAACTGTAGTTATTATTATATATGTGTGTGCAATTTAATGTTATACATTTTAGTTCCTTAAGAATATTAACAGAATTGCTTATCTTCTTCATCTTAAAAATTACATACAATAATTTTGCAATAATAATAGCAATATTACAAAGCTAATATAATTAAATGAAATTTAATATTTGTGAGGCTTTTTTTGTTTTTAGAATAAATCTCATTAGGGACATTTAGTCACTGGAAGTGGAAGTCACTCAGTTGTGTCTGACTCTTTGCGTGCCCATGGATTACACAGTCCAGGTAATTCTCCATACCAGAATGCTAGCGTGGGTAGCCTTTCCCTTCTCCAGGAGATCTTCCCAACCCAAAGATAAAACCCAGGTCTCCCCCATTGCAGGAGGATTCTTTACAAGCTGAGTCACAGCGGAAGCCCATTTAGTCACTATCTGGTCTTAAAATCAAGAGAAAATTTTCTTTTTATGTATGGTCATTCCATAGCTGGATACAGAGTTAAGATAATTTATATCAGTTTGATTTAACTTTGGGGCAATTAAATTTTTCTTATAAATATAATTATTGGTAGACAGGACTTACATTAACATCAAAGTGAAAAGTACATAAGAAAAATCTGCATGTCTCACTTCCATCACATCTCATTTCTATCTCTATATTCCATATTCCACATAAATGTGAATATTTCTTTTCACACAAGAGATACAAATTCTACTTTTCCTATAGAAAATTACTTGCAGCTACTTTTTTTACTTGCAGTTACTTTTTTTCCTTCTTTTATTTCTTTTCTACTCTTTTCTTTTTTAATAAAAGCGAAATATATACAATATCTGCATCTTACATATAAATTTTACAAAATATATGTTTGTTAATACGTGAAGTACTGATTCATTGGAAAAAACTCTGATGCTGGGAAAGATTGAAGGCTGGAGGAAAAGGAGACAACAGAGGATGAGATGATTGGTTGGCATCATTGACTTGATGGACATGAGTTTGAGCAAGCTCCAGGAATTGGTGATCGGCAGGGAAGCCTGGCATGCTGAAGTCATGGGTTTGCAGAGCTGGAAACAACTGAGTGACTGAACTGAACTGATCATTCACATTTATAAAATACACATATTACTATTGTATTAAAAATTATATATATTCTCTATATGTGTATATGTATGCATATATTCCCTTCCCCCTTCTTTAGACAAAGAACCTCATCCTCTCCCCTCTAATTATAATATGTCCTAGATATTACTTCACATCAAGAATTGGTGGTGTGATTCATCGATTTTTGTAGGCAAATGTACACATTGCTCTATGACTGAAGCAAGTTTTTCAACTAGGTATAAAGGCATTTTAATTGTTTTTTTTACTTTCATATATATTGAAGATTGATTAACATTGTCTATAAATCATATTTTTACCTTTGTGTAAGAATAGTTTTCCAAAATTAACATTTTTGATTCAGAGTTAATTATTATAAAACTATGATAAATATTAGGTACTTCTCATGTGACTCAGCAGTAAAAAATCTGCCTGCCAAATGTAAAGGATGCAAGAGACATGGGCTTGTTCACTAGGGCAGGAAGATCCCCTGGAGTAGGAAATGGTACCACATTCCAGTATACTTGCCTTTGTAAATTCCATGGACAGAGGAGCCTGGTGGGCTAGAATCTATGGTGTCAGTTCCAAAGAGATTTACAGCATTGAGCAACTGAGTGACTTAACACAAAAGCATGCATGATAAATATTGCCAAAATCCTCTCTATTATTTTTTGTACAATTTTGCCTTTCTACAAGCAAAATATGGTATCTCTTACTGTATGACTTCATTACCAAGCTTTGTTGTCCAATTTTTAAAATTTTTGTCATTCAGATGATAGGGGAAATTATCTTTCAGTGAACTACTTTTCATTGCTCTATTTCTTAATGGCCACTGCATTTTGTTATCTTGGATCTGTCCTAAACTTTGTTAATTTTTCTATTAGGTTACTAGTCTTTTAATTTTCTCCCTTATTTGGCTCATGAATTTGTGATGTAAGTTGACTTATTTGTTGATTAGTAATTTTTGTTTCACTTTGCTTATAATATTTATGTTAATTTGTTTCCACTCAGTTAACTTTATTAAGCTCTTTTCCTAATTACATCTTGGTTTAGGGTTAGATTTTTCTTTTAAACTTTATTTCAGTTTCCAACTACAAATGAATTCAAATGTTTTACAATTGTTCATATTTTTAAATTTTATATTTCAATTCAAATTTATTTTTTTTTAAGTTTCTTACAGAATACAAAGTTTCATACATGGTTGCTAAATCATCTCATTGTCAATTTTATTTTTTTTTTCATTGTCAATTTTAAAAGGATATTTTTCACATTATTTAAGATGTTGCCTCTGTGTATGCTACCTTTCCATATTTACAATATGTATATAAGTCAAAATATAACTATTTACACATTTTAATTTTATATTTCTGTTTAGTAAGTTATTAAATTTTGTGAAATTATTTTTAACTTTTTTTTTTAGAATTTTCAGATAAATAAGCATGAATGAAAATACATATAGATATATTATTTTTTTCAAATTTTATACATAAGTGTTTAGTACTCTTGTCTAACTATTTTGTCTAATGCTGCCAATACGAGTCAACTGTGAGATTATTGGCAGCCTAGATTTTTCTTGATTTTATCAAGTTAAATATGATTTTGGATTTAGGATTTAGGATCACTTTTGGATTTAGGTATCTATTTCTGTGTTCACCAATTTTTACTTCTATCTATTTTTTTTTTTATCATTGATCTAATCATCATGTTAAGAAAGTACATATATTAATTTTAAATGTTTTATAACAAATACTTGTTCTTATAATAAGCTTCATTTTGGGCATTTAAAGAGATAATATGGANATACCTGAATGGTCTAGTGGTTTTCCCTACTTTCTTCAATTTAAGTCTGAACTTGCCAATAAGTGATGCATGATCTGAGCCACAGTCAGGTCCTGGTCTTGTTTTTGCTGACTGTATAGAGCTTCTCCATCTTTGGCTGCAAATAATATAGTCAACCTGATTTAAGTATTGTCCATCTAGTGATGTCCATGTGTAGAGCCTTCTCCGGTGTTGTTGGAAGGTGTTTGCTATGACCAGTGCATTCTCTTGGCTAAAGATTATTAGCCTTTGCCATGATTCATTCTGTACACCAAGATCAAATTTGCCTGTTACTAGTGCCAGCAGCTTCAACCCAGTGCACTAAGCACAGCCGAGAGGAGTTACCCCACGTCCGAGGTCAGAGGCAGTGGGCAAGAGTGCCAGGCTGTGATGGTGTAGAAACGGCTGAGAGGAGCTACCCAAGTCTGAGGTCATGGGGGAGGGGTGGCTGGAAGGAGCTACCTCACGTTCAACGCCAGGGGTGGCAGCCAGAAGGAGCCACCCCTTGCTGGAGGACAGGAGTGGCGGCCGGGAGGAGCAACCCGAGGAGCGGTGGCTGCATGGGCACAGGAGGGTTTAGAGGAGCTATCCCACATTGAAGGTCAGGAAGGGTGGCGGTAAGGAGATACCCCTCATCCAAGGTAAGGAGCAGCAGCTGTGCTTTGCTGGAGCAGCCGTGAAGAGATACCCCATGCTCAAAGTAAGAAAAACTCAAATAAGATGGTAGGTGTTGCAAGAGGGCATCAGAGTGCTGACACACTGAAACCATACTCACAGAAAACTAGTCAATCTAATCACGATAGGACCACAGCCTTGTCTAACTCAATGAAACCAAGCCATGCCCAGGGGGCCACACAAGATGGGTGGGTTATGGTGGAGAGGTTTGACAGAATGTGGTCCACTGGAGAGGGGAATGGCAAACCGCTTCAGTATTCTTGCATTAAGAATCCCATGAACAGAATGAAAAGGCAAAATGACAGAATACTGAAAGAGGAACTCCCCAGGTCACTGGCGATCAGTGGAGAAATAACTCCAGGAAAAATGAAGGGATGGATACCTAGCTGTGGATGTGACTGATGATAGAAGCAAGGTCCGATGCTGTAAAGAGCAATATTGCATAGGAAGCTGGAATGTCAGGTCCATGAATCAAGGCAAATTGGAAGTGGTCAAACAAGAGATGGCAAGGGTGAATGTCAACATTCTAGGAATCATCAAACTAAAATGGACTGGAATGGGTGAATTTATCTCAGATGACCATTATATCTACTACTGCAGGCAGGAATCTCTCAGAAGAAATGGAGTACCCATCATGGTAGACTAGAGAGTCCAAAATGCAGTACTTGGATGCAATCTCAAAAACGACAGAATGATCTCTGTTCATCTCCAAGGCAAACCATTCAATATCACAGTTATCCAAGTCTATGCCCCAACTAGTAACGTGGAAGAAGCTGAAGTTGAATGGTTTTATGAAGACCTACAAGAACTTTTAGAACTAACATTCAAAAAAGATGTCCTTTTCATTATTGGGGACTAGAATGCAAAAGTAGAAAGTCAAGAAACACCTGGAGTAACAGGCAAATTTGGCCTTGGAATGCGGAATGAAGCAGGGCAAAGACTAATAGAGTTTTGCCAAGAAAATGCACTAGTCATAGCAAACACCCTCTTCTGACAACACAAGAGAAGTCTACACATGGATATCACCTGATGGTAAACACTGAAATCAGATTGATTATATTCTCTGCAGCCAAAGATGGAGAAGCTCTATACATTCAACAAAAACAAGACCAGAAGCTGACTTTGACTGAGATTGTGAACTCCTTATTACCAAATTCATACTGAAATTGAAGAAAGTATGGAAAACCATTAAACCATTCAGGTATGACCTAAATCAAATCCCTTATGATTATACAGTGGAAGTGAGATATAGATTTAAGGGCCTAGATCTGATAGATAGAGTGCCTGATGAACTATGAAATGAGGTTCATGACATTGCACAGGATACAGGGATAAAGACCATCCTCATGGAAAAGAAGTGCAAAAAAGCAAAATGGCTGTCTCGGGAGCCATTACAAATAGCTGTGAAAAGAAGAAAAGCAAAAAGCAAAGGAGAAAAGGAAAGATATAAGCATCTGAATGCAGAGTTCCAAAGAATAGGAAGAAGAGATAAGAAAGTCTTCTTCAGTGATCAATGCAAAGAAATAGAGGAAAACAACAGAATGGGAAAGACTAGAGATTTCTTCAAGAAAATTAGAGATACCAAGGGAACATTTCATGCAAAGATGGGCTCAATAAAGGACAGAAATGGTATGGACCTAACAGAAGCAGAAGATATTAAGAAGAGGTGGCAAGAATACACAGAAGAACT
>SJYW01046582.1:17739-48656 GCA_006410735.1 Raphicerus campestris | reverse complement strand
TATAATGAAAAGGACATCATTATAGTGTGTTAGTTTTAGAAATTCTTTTAGGTCTTCATAGAACCGTTCAACTTCACTTCTTCAGCATTACTGGACGGGCATAGACCTGGATTACTGTGATATTGATTGGTTTACCTTGAAAATGAACACACGTCATTTTGTTCTTTTTGAAATTTCATCCAAGTACTGCATTTTAGACTCTTTTGTTGATTATTATGGCTACTTCATTTTTTTTCCCCCTTAGGGATTCTTGCCCGTAATAGCACATATAATGGTCATCTGATTTAAATTCACCCATTCTGGTCCATTTTCGTTCACTGATTCTTAAAATGTTGATGTTCATTATTGCTATCTCCTGTTTGACCACTTTCAATTTGCCTTGATTCATGGACCTAACATTTCAGATTTCTATGCAATATTGCTCTTACAACATCAGACTTTACTTCCATCACCAGAGACAACTGAATGTTGTCTGTGTTTTGGCTCTGTCTCTTCATTCTTTATGGAGTTATTTCTCCATTGATCTCTAGTAGCTTATTGGGCACCTACTAACCTGGGGAGTTCATCTTTCAGTGTCCTATCTTTTTGCTTTTTCTACTGTTCATGTGATTCTCAAAGCAAGAATACTGAAGTGGTTTGCCATTCCCTTCTCCAGTAGAACACCTTTTGTCAGAACTATCCACCATGACCTGTTCATCTTGGGTGGTCCTAGATGGCATGGCTCATTGTTTCACTGATTTAGACAAATTTTGTGGTCCATGTGATCAGATGGGTTAGTTTTGTGTGACTGTGGTTTTCAGTCTGTTTGCCCTCTGATGGGGGAGGATAAGAAGCTTATGGAAGCTTCCTGATAAGAGCGACTGACTGAAGGTGAAATTGGGTCTTGTTCTGGTGGGCAGAGTCGTGCTCAGTAATGCTCCTCTCTTTCCATATAGACATCTATAGATTTGAAGCATTCTTCTTCACAAGTTTGCTTATTTATTTAAGAAAAAATGTTGTATTTTTATCAAACACATTTTCAGCATTTGTTAAAAGGCTTATATAGCTAGTTTCTCTTGATATGTTAGGGTATGGGTTTTATTTCAACTGTTAAAATATTAAATATCTTTTATTGAATGTTGGTAGGGCCCTGTGTCTGATGTGGTCCTGTATCAGACTATTCTTTACAGACTTTTTAGTTGTCCCATTGGATTTTACTTGTTAGTGTTGTGTCCACATTTTAATATTAATGTTCATAAATAATGTCAGTCTAATTTTTAACCTCTATTTTTGCAATATTATAATATGTAATTTTGCATTCATTGGTAAGATCTTAAAATTTTCATGGAATCAGATTATGAAATTTGATTTTAAATAAGTTGAATAAATTCAATGAGCAATAAAAACTCCTTGTAGAAAATTCTAATAGTCAAACACTGATAAATACTATTTTTGTTTGCTACTTTGCTACTTTGAATATATGCATATTTAGGCTTTAACGTGTACATGAACATAATTATACATCAAGGGATGATAATAGAATGATAAATGCTGTAGAGAATATTTTAAATATAAATGTACTAAATACAAGGATACTTTAGCTAGAATACCCAAGGAAATATCTCAGAAGACATTGTATTTGATCTAATATGTGAATGATAACATTTGGAATGGTTAAGAAACATACATTTACTTAATCTAAGTGGAGCTCTGAAAGGAGATGAATGTAGGAAAGAATTTATTTAAGCCAGATTATGGAGAACCTTATAAATAAAAAGAATAATTTTAGCAATCCATTCTTTCTCCCTAAATATAATATTAATCTTTCCATACCTGATGTCCCAACTGTAATTTGAACCTCATTCAATTTTGTTCATTAGACAATAGACTTTAGTACAGTAAACATTGCAATATTAGCATAAATTGACCACTTTGGACACTTCTGTGTATTATGTGATTCTGTTGTTTTCACATAACATCTAAATAAAGTAAGCACTATATTTTGAAATTCTTATAAGGATCAAGGATACCTTCCTTTTCTATTTTAATTATGCTTATTTGCTCTATTTTTATATTCCCATAGAATTTGCATTGATAATGATCCACTTTGTTGAGAAGCAAAAACTATACTGTCTTTATGATTTTTTTTTTCCAAATGTTCAGTTTTGTAGAAGATTTTAAAACATTGGCAGTAATCTTTGACAAAGTTTCCAAGAATAAACAGTGGAAATGATAGTCACTTCAACAAATGGTGTTAGGAAAACTGGATATCAACATGTGAAAGAATAAAATTAAATTCTTATCTTACACTACACACAAAAATCCACTTCAAATGGATTAATGGCTATATAGGACCTGATACTAAAATCCCCAAAATAAAATATAGAAGAGATGTATGGTATTGGCCTTGGTTTCTTAGGTATGACAAAAGAATCATAGGTAACATAAGTAAAGACAGCCAAATGGAAGTACATTAATTTCAAAGCTTCTGCACAGCAAAGGAAAACTAAGAAGGAAAGGGCAATATACAAAATGGGAGAAAATATTTACAGATCATAACTTTGTTGATTAATTAATATCTAAAATCTGTAATGAGCTTTTACAACTCAATAGCAAAGTAAATAAATAAAAACCACAAACAATTCTCTCTTTAAAGAATCAAAGGACTTAAACAGGCATTTCTCCAAAGAAAACATACAAACTTGCCTCTGGTATATAAAAAAGGTTCTCAACGTCACTCATCAGGGAAATTGAAGTCCAAACAGATATGAGATATCAGATAAGAGATGATATATCATATCTCTTTAAATCACTGTTCTGAAAAAAAAAAGTATTAATCTTAGTATTAACGTTGGAATCTTTGTACATTATTGGTGGGAATGTAAAATAGTGCAACCACTATGGAAAATATTATGGCAGCTCTTCAAAAAGTTAAAAGTAGAGATACTATGAGAAGAGATATCAATTACAAGAAAACAAAAAAGCAACTGTAAAATCAGTCACATGGAAATCAAACAATACATCTAAAANGGTGGGAATGTAAAATAGTGCAACCACTATGGAAAATATTATGGCAGCTCTTCAAAAAGTTAAAAGTAGAGATACTATGCGAAGAGATATCAATTACAAGAAAACAAAAAAGCAACTGTAAAATCATAGTCACATGGAAATCAAACAATACATCTAAAAAATGAACAGGTTATTGAAGAAGTTAAAAGGGGAAAAAATTCCTAAAAACAAACGATAATGAAAATATGACAACTCAAAATCTATGGGTTGCAGCAAAATCAGTTCTAAGAGGGAAGTTTATAGCAATATAATCCTGCCTCAAGAAACAAGAAAAATATTGAATAGACAACCAAACTTTATACCTAAAACAACTGGAAAAACAACAACAACAACAACAAAATTAGCAGAAGGAAACAATATCATAAAGAGAGCAGAAATAAATGAAAAAAAATGAAAGAAATATACTATAGATTAATCAAACTAAAAGCTGATTCTTTGAGAAGATAAAATGGACAAACCTTTAGGCATACTCATCAAGAAAAAAAGTGAAGAATCAAAGCAACAAAATTAAAAATGAAAAAGGAAAGGTTACAACCGACAAGGCAGAAGTACAAAGGATTATAAGATAATATTAGGAGCATCTATGTGACAATAAGATGGATAACTTGGAAAAAATGGACAGATTCTTAAGAAAGTTCAATCTTCCAAGACTGAACCAAGAAAAAATAGAAATTATAAACAACTCAATTATAAGCACTGGAATCAAAACTGTGACAAAAAAAAATCTCCTACAAAACAAAAGTCCAGGACCTTTATAGCTTCATAGGTGAATTCTATCAAACATTTAGAGTAGAGCTAATACCTATCCTTTTAAAAAATTTTCAAAAATTTGAAGAGGAAGGAACACTTCCAAATTTATTCTACAAGGCCACCAGTACCCTGATATCAAAACCAGACAAAGACAACACGCAAAAAAGGCAACTACAGGCCAATAACACTGATGAACATAGATGCAAAAATCCTCAACAAAATTCCAGCAAACAGAATTAGACAGTCATTAAAAGGTGATACTCTATGATCTAGTTGAATTTATTCCAGGGATGCAAGCATTCGTCAATATATGCAAATCAATCAATGTGCTACACCATATTAACAAATTGAATGATAAAGACCAAATAATAACCTCAATAGATGCAGAAAAAGCCTTTGAAAAAATTCAGCATCCATTTATGATTCAGTTCAGTTCAGTTCAGTTCAGTCACTCATTCATGTNCTATAGATTAATCAAACTAAAAGCTGATTCTTTGAGAAGATAAAATGGACAAACCTTTAGGCATACTCATCAAGAAAAAAAGTGAAGAATCAAAGCAACAAAATTAAAAATGAAAAAGGAAAGGTTACAACCGACAAGGCAGAAGTACAAAGGATTATAAGATAATATTAGGAGCATCTATGTGACAATAAGATGGATAACTTGGAAAAAATGGACAGATTCTTAAGAAAGTTCAATCTTCCAAGACTGAACCAAGAAAAAATAGAAATTATAAACAACTCAATTATAAGCACTGGAATCAAAACTGTGACAAAAAAAAATCTCCTACAAAACAAAAGTCCAGGACCTTTATAGCTTCATAGGTGAATTCTATCAAACATTTAGAGTAGAGCTAATACCTATCCTTTTAAAAAATTTTCAAAAATTTGAAGAGGAAGGAACACTTCCAAATTTATTCTACAAGGCCACCAGTACCCTGATATCAAAACCAGACAAAGACAACACGCAAAAAAGGCAACTACAGGCCAATAACACTGATGAACATAGATGCAAAAATCCTCAACAAAATTCCAGCAAACAGAATTAGACAGTCATTAAAAGGTGATACTCTATGATCTAGTTGAATTTATTCCAGGGATGCAAGCATTCGTCAATATATGCAAATCAATCAATGTGCTACACCATATTAACAAATTGAATGATAAAGACCAAATAATAATCTCAATAGATGCAGAAAAAGCCTTTGACAAAATTCAGCATCCATTTATGATTCAGTTCAGTTCAGTTCAGTCACTCATTCATGTTCGACTCTTTGCAACCCCATGATTGCAGAACTCCAGGCCTCGATGTCCATCACTAACCCCCAGAGTTCACTCAAATGCACGTCCATCAAGTCGGGCATAGAAGAAACCAACCTCAACATAGTAAAGGCCATATATGATAAGCTCATAGCAAACATTATTATCAATAGTGAAAAAATGAAGAAAAGCAAAGGCATCAGGACCAAGACAAGGGTGTCCACTCTCTCCACTATTACTCAACATAGTTTTTGAAGTCCTAGCTATACCAATCAGTATCCAATTCAGTTCCATTGCTCAGTCATGTCTGACTCTGTGACTCAAGGACTTGAACACATCAGGCTTTTTTTTACTATATATATATCTCCTGCTATTATTTCAAATTAGGATTAATATTCTCCTGCAACCAAGGTATACTTTTCATCATTGTGATGCTCTTAAATGCTCAAATTTAGAATGCTCTCTCTTCTCTACTTTCATTCAAATATCTTTATAATCTTTTCAATTGAAATTAAAAAAAACAAACAAACCTCTTTTCCTTTCATTAACTTCCTATCCATCAAATCATTAGCTACTTTCAGTTCAGCTCATTTCAATTTCACAGTAATGTCCAAATCTTTGCCACCTCATGGACTGCAGCTTCCCTGTCCTTCCTGGAGCTTACTCATGTCCACTGAGTCAGTGATATTCAACCATCTCATCCGCTGTCATCCCTTCTCCTGACTTCAAACTTTACCAGCATCATGGTCTTTTCCAATGAGTCAGTTCTTCACATCAGGNCCATCAAATCATTAGCTACTTTCAGTTCAGCTCATTTCAATTTCGCAGTAATGTCCAAATCTTTGCCACCTCATGGACTGCAGCTTCCCTGTCCTTCCTGGAGCTTACTCAAACTCATGTCCACTGAGTCAGTGATATTCAACCATCTCATCCCCTGTCATCCCTTCTTCTGACTTCAAACTTTACCAGCATCATGGTCTTTTCCAATGAGTCAGTTCTTCACATCAGATGGCCAAATTATTGGAGTTTCAGCTTTAACATCAGTCTTTCCAGTGAAAATTTAGGACTGATTTCCTTTAGGATTGACTGGTTTGATCTTACAGCCCAAGGGACTCTCAAGAGTCTTCTCCAACACCACAGTTCAAAAGCATCAATTCTTCAGTGTTCAGCTTTCTGTGTGGTCCAACTCTCACATCCACCCTTGACTAGTGGAAAAACAATATTTTTGATTAAACAGACTTTGGTGGCAAAGTGATGTTTCTGCTTTTTAATATACTATGTTGGGCCTAGCTTTTCTTCCAAGGAGCAAGTGTCTTTTAATATCATGGCTGCAGTCACCATCTGCACTGATTTTGGAGCCCAAGAAAATAAAATATGCCACTGTTTCCATTGTTTCCTCATCTATTTGCCATGAAGTGATGGAACTGGATGCCGTAAACTTTGGTTTTNATTTATTCCAGGGATGCAAGCATTCGTCAATATATGCAAATCAATCAATGTGCTACACCATATTAACAAATTGAATGATAAAGACCAAATAATAACCTCAATAGATGCAGAAAAAGCCTTTGAAAAAATTCAGCATCCATTTATGATTCAGTTCAGTTCAGTTCAGTTCAGTCACTCATTCATGTTCGACTCTTTGCAACCCCATGATTGCAGAACTCCAGGCCTCGATGTCCATCACTAACCCCCAGAGTTCACTCAAATGCACGTCCATCAAGTCGGGCATAGAAGAAACCAACCTCAACATAGTAAAGGCCATATATGATAAGCTCATAGCAAACATTATTATCAATAGTGAAAAAATGAAGAAAAGCAAAGGCATCAGGACCAGGACAAGGGTGTCCACTCTCTCCACTATTACTCAACATAGTTTTTGAAGTCCTAGCTATACCAATCAGTATCCAATTCAGTTCCATTGCTCAGTCATGTCTGACTCTGTGACTCAAGGACTTGAACACATCAGGCTTTTTTTTACTATATATATATCTCCTGCTATTATTTCAAATTAGGATTAATATTCTCCTGCAACCAAGGTATATTTTTCATCATTATGATGCTCTTAAATGCTCAAATTTAGAATGCTCTCTCTTCTCTACTTTCATTCAAATATCTTTATAATCTTTTCAATTGAAATTAAAAAAAACAAACAAACCTCTTTTCCTTTCATTAACTTCCTATCCATCAAATCATTAGCTACTTTCAGTTCAGCTCATTTCAATTTCGCAGTAATGTCCAAATCTTTGCCACCTCATGGACTGCAGCTTCCCTGTCCTTCCTGGAGCTTACTCAAACTCATGTCCACTGAGTCAGTGATATTCAACCATCTCATCCCCTGTCATCCCTTCTTCTGACTTCAAACTTTACCAGCATCATGGTCTTTTCCAATGAGTCAGTTCTTCACATCAGATGGCCAAATTATTGGAGTTTCAGCTTTAACATCAGTCTTTCCAGTGAAAATTTAGGACTGATTTCCTTTAGGATTGACTGGTTTGATCTTACAGCCCAAGGGACTCTCAAGAGTCTTCTCCAACACCACAGTTCAAAAGCATCAATTCTTCAGTGTTCAGCTTTCTGTGTGGTCCAACTCTCACATCCACCCTTGACTAGTGGAAAAACAATATTTTTGATTAAACAGACTTTGGTGGCAAAGTGATGTTTCTGCTTTTTAATATACTATGTTGGGCCTAGCTTTTCTTCCAAGGAGCAAGTGTCTTTTAATATCATGGCTGCAGTCACCATCTGCACTGATTTTGGAGCCCAAGAAAATAAAATATGCCACTGTTTCCATTGTTTCCTCATCTATTTGCCATGAAGTGATGGAACTGGATGCCGTAAACTTTGGTTTTGAATATTGAGTTTTAAGCCAACCTTTTCACTCTTCTCTTTTATTTTCATCCAGAGACTCTTTAGTGCCTCTTCACTGTCTGCCATAAGAATGGTGTCACCTGCAAATCTGAACTTATTGATACTTCTCCTGGAAATCTTGATTCCAGTTTGTGCTTCATCCAGCCCAACATTTTGCATGATGTACTCTGCATATAAGTTAAATAAGCAGGGTGACAAGATACAGCTTTGATATACTCTTTCCCAATTTGGTGCCAGTTCACTGTTCCATGTCCAGTTCTAACAGTTCCATGTCTGGTTCTAACAATCAGCCCATATTATTCAACACCAGGAAAACAAACAACACAATCAAAAGATGGGGAAAAAAAAAACGTAAATAGACATTTCTCCAAAGAAGACATACAGATGGCTGACAAATATATGAAAAGATGTACAACACTGCTTGTTATTTGAAATATGCAAATCAAAACTACAATGAGTTATTACCTCAAGCTGGACAGAATGGCCATCTTCAAAATGGCTACACAAAATAAATGCTGAAGAGTGTATGGAGGAAAGAGAACACTCTTTCACTGTTGGTGGTAATTCAAACTGGTCCAGTCACTCTTCAAAACTGTATTATGGAGATTCCTTTATAAAGCAGGAATAAAACCACCATATGACACAGAAATCCCACTTTTAGGCACGTACTCTAAGAAAATCAAAATTGAAAAAGATTCATGTACCTCAGTGTTCATTGCAGCTGTATTTACAACAGGTAAAACATGGAAACAACCTAGATGTCCATCAACAGATGGATAAAGATGTTATGGTACATATATACATAATGGACAATTACTCAGCCATAAAAAACAATGCATTTGAGTCAGTTCTAATGAGGTGGATTAACTAGAGCGTATTGCACTCATCTCACATTCTCATAAAGTAATGCTTAAAAGTCTCCAAGCTAGGCTTTATCAATATATAAACTGTGAACTTCCAGATGTTCAAGCTGGTTTTAGAAAAGGAAGAGGAACCAGAGATAAATTGCCAACATCTGCTGGACCATGGAAAATGGAAAAGAGTTCCAGAAAAACATCGATTTCTGCTTTATTGACTATGCCAAAGCCTTTGATTGTGTGGATCACAACAAACTGTGGAAAATTCTGAAAGAGATGGGATTATCAGACCGTCTGACCTGCCTATTGAGAAACCTGTATGCAGATCAGGAAGCAACAGTTAAAATTGGACATGGAATAACGGACAGGTTCCAAATAGGAAAAAGAGTATGTCAAGTCTGTCTCTTGTCACCCTGTTTATGTAACTTATATGCAGAGTACATCATGAAAAATGCTGGGCTGAAGGAAGCACAAGCCTGAATCAAGATTGCCAGGAGAAATATCAATAACCTCAGATATGAAGATGACACCACCCTTATGGCAGAAAGTGAAAAGGAACTAAAGAGCCTGTTGGGGAAAGTGAAAGAGGAGAGTTAAAAAGTTGGCTGAAAACTCAATATTCAGAAAACTAAGATCATGGCATCTGGTCCCATCATTTCATGGCATATAGATGGGGAAACAGTGGCCGACTTTATTTTATTTATTTTTTTTGGGGGGGGGCTCCAAAATTACTGCAGATGGTGATTGCAGCCATTAAATTAAAAGATGCTTACTCCTTGGAAGGAAAGTAATGACCAACCTAGATAGCATATTAAAAAGCAGAGACATTATTTTGTCAACAAAGTTCTGTCTAGTCAAGGCTATGGTTTTTCCAGTGGTCATGTATGGATGTGAGAGTTGTACTGTGAAAAAAGATGAGTGCTGAAGAATTGATGCTTTTGAACTGTAGTGTTGGAGAAGACTCTTGAGAGTCCCTTGTACAACAATGAGATCCAACCAGTCCATCCTAAAGGAGATCAATCCTAGGTGTTCATTGGAAGGACTGATGTTGAAGTTGAAACTCCAATACTTTGGCCACCTGATGAAAAGAGTTGACTCATTGGAAAATATCCTGATGCTGGAAAAGATTAAGGAAAGGAAGAGAAGGGACGACAGAGGGTGAGAGTTGGATGACATCACTGACTCAATGGACTTGGGTTTGGGTGGACTCTGGGAGTTGGTGATGGACAGGGAGGCCTGGCATGCTGCAATTCATGGGGTCACAATGAGTCAGACACAACCGAACTGAACTGATACACAGTGAAGTAAGTCAGAAAGAGAAGGATAAATATCATATACTAATGTATACATACGGAATTGCGAATGATGATACTGATGAATTTATTTGCAAGGCAGCAATGAAGAAATAGACCTAGAGATAGACTTTTGGAGACTGGGAGAGAGAAGGATAAGTTGAGATGTATGGAGAGAGTAAAATGGAAACTTACATTAACATATGTAAAATACTAGCCAATGGGAATTTCTGTATGTCTCAGGCAAATCAAAAGGGCTTTTTTTCAACCTAGAAGGGTGGTATGGGGAGGGAGATGAGAGGGAGGCTGAAGAGGGAGGGAGGGCTGATTCATGTTGATGTTTGACAGAAAAGAAAATTATGTAAAGCAAGTATCCTTTAATTAAAAAATAAAATTTAAAAAAATGAAAAATTAAAAGTAAAACTACCATGTTATCCATCAGTTCAATTCCTGGGTACATAAACAAAAGAATTGAAATCAGGATCTTGAGGTGCTAATTACATTCTCATATGCATATAGCAGCATTATTCAAAATAGTCAAGAGATGCAAACAATTAAATGTCAATCCAAGGATGAATGGATTAAGAACTTTTGTATATACATACAACAGAATATCATTCATCCTTAAAAGAAAAATAAATTATGTCATATGCAACAACACAGATAAACGTGGAGGTTGTTTTGCTAAGTGAATTCAGCTATCACAGAAGGACGACTCTATTTGTATGAAAGAGCTCAGAGGAAAATCATAGAAACAGACAGTAAAACTGCTTGCTGAGAGCTGGAAGAAATGGGATATGGGTAGTTCTTATTCAATTCATATGAAGTTTCATTTATCCAAGATGAATATATTCCAGAGATCGTCATGGAACAATGTACTCATAGTTAACATTTCAACATTATATACCTAGAATTTTTTTAGGAGGTTAGATTTCACATAATGTATTCTTAAAACTTAACAGAATCCCTTGCACAGCAAGAAGATTAAATCAGTCAATCCTAGAGAATGTCAACTCTGAATATTCATTGGAAGGACTGATGTTGAAGCTGAAACGCCAATACTTTGGCCACCTGATGTGAAGAACTGACTCATTGGAAATGCCCTGATGCTGGATAAGATTGAGAGCAGGAAGAGAAGGGGGTGACAGAGGATGAGATGTTTGGATGGTTGGTGATGTCATCACCAATCCAATGGGCATGAGTTTGAGTAAACTCTGGAAGAGAGTGAAGGACAGGGAAGCCTGGTGTGCTGTGGTCCATAGGGTCATAAAGAATCTGACATGACATTGATTAAACAACAAGAATTCTTAGCACACACACATTCACACATACAAAACAAAGGAATAGGATAAAACTTTTGAAGACAATGAGTATGTTTAGTAACTCGATTGTGGTGATGGCTTCACTAGAGTAGGCATATCTTTGAACTTATCAAATTGAATATATTAAATATGTCCAGTAGCCCCCGGTGGCTCAGAGGTTAAACAGTAGTTGTATATCAATTATATGTCATAAAGTTTAAAAAAGCAAAGATTCTCTGAATGAATAAAAATAAGTCATTCCTTGATACCCGTTGTTAATATATGGCAAACTTTAGGTCCGGTAAGCACCAATATAAAAAACAGTAATTTTTCAAAGAAAGATACTGATGCAAAATTCTGTATTTGAGATTATGACTCACTGATTCCATCTAAATATCTATGTATCTCTATATATTTCTCTATTTAAAAAAATCTTTTAGTTTTAACAAAATTTGCCACCAGTTTGGGGAACAGAGAATAGTTCAGAAAGAATAAAACCATGTTGCAGTGTGCAGTTTCACACCTCTGGTTCTGTTTTACCTGCAGACCACTTTCTGTTCATTTTCAAGATATATTATTCAGCTGATGTGCTATGCCTACTGACAAGTTTATGCTCTTTCTTATACTTATTGTTTTATTCTTGACATGTGTCATCATCTGACAAACTGGTGATCAGCCACCAAAAATGAGTTCAAATATAGCAGGCCTGGTGGATCTCTCTCATCTCATACCTAGATATTGTCACTCCTTCCTTTGTATACCTATTGTTTATATAATCTTACAATCTACTTATCCTTTTACCTCTCCTGTAATAATGTGAACCCTCAAGGACTGGAATGACAATAAACTTCATCTTTATTTTTCTTGATTAGGGATGGCAACAGAAATACACACAGGAATACAGACACCATATTGCTTTGCCTATAGTGTCCATTCTTCTGTAATTCTCCTATTTTTGTGTTCTCAAACATTTATGCATATTTGAATTATCTGCAGACTTTTTAGAACATAGATACTTCACCATGAAAGGACACTTTAACCATGAAGGATTAAACAGACAATCCATAGATAACATTTTGAGAATCACAGGTGGCATACACTAAATATTGGAATAAATGCAGGTCTCCATTGAAGTATAAAATAAAATAGGCCAGGCATTTTAAATCAAGGGAGGGTCAAATAAATTGAGACTACATTTTTAATGAAGCTTTTGTGACAAATCTCTTCTATCACTGGGTGTCATTTTTAATAACATCTTGCTGATTTTGTAATAAATGACAAGTGAAGTTTTTCCTTTCCTTCATATACAGACTTCAAATTCATGAAAGTAGATAATTAATCCCCCATAAAGAACAGGCAGAAATCTTTTCACATATGTGTGTACTTTTTTGAAGCCTTATGTTTTCAGTAAGCCTCAAATTCCTTCTTTCCTGTTTATGTCAATAAAAGGTGAGTGAGCTTTGATGCCTCTGAAACCAAACCTGCCAAGATAGTGAACTGTGACTACAGGTGATGCTGTCTACCTCCGTGACATAGCAAACTGAAAGTCTTCGTGCCTGTCTATCGATCTACACATTTAGACAGCTTTGACAAGCATGCTATTTTAGCAAGAAACAATACAAAGAGGGGAAAAAAATAACCTTCATTGTATTGAAGCCTCAGGCTTCTCAGGACTTGAGCCTGAGGGAATTGCATTCTTCTTCATAGAATGTAATTGTTGTCTGGGCTGAAATTTCCAATAGACTGAGAATTATTATGAATTACATTGAGTTAGACATGACCTAAAAGTGGAATTTTATATTAAGTGGATAACTGATGGTTGTTATTACAGGAAAAAGACACAGAAGCACTAGGAATAGCAAATGAATTGAATAGAGAAAGTGAAATTGAAATGTAACATTCAAAGTAAGGGAATAGTCTACATACCACTACTCTTTGGAACAATTTGGCTGCCTTTGCAATGAGCAGTATAGAGCTGAAAAAAGAAGATTCTGATGTTTTATTTTTAATTGCATTTGTTTAAGGATTTATACATTTGTGACTTGACTTTGCTTTGACTGTTTTTTTTTTTCCATATTTAACCATAGCGCTGCTTTCAAAACTTTTAAAATTTGAATTATAATTAAAATTACTTTTAAAACCATTAAAACTATATACTTTTGCAAATTATAAAACTGTTGTCATGACATTTTTGTTCTTTCTTTTATTTATATATTTTTCATATATTTATAATTTCATAGACATTTTATAGCAACAAGAGTATCATGGAACATTATAGCTATTTAATTTTTGCTACTAATATGCCCAAAGTCATATAATTTATTTCTATAATTTAATGAAGAATTATGGATAAGTCATTGCAGTGTCTTATAAGAAAGTTTTAGGCATAAAATGTTAAATAAATGGGAAAAGTCTTAGCTCTGTAGATATAAAAGTCTAATTAAATCAAGTATTTGTATAATTTAATTTTAAAATAGTAAATATTTGGTTGGTTAATAGCTGTTCTCTATATCTGTAATCCTTTTCAGTCATCCAAGGAAACATCTTACTATTTATGTCAAAAAATAACTTCCAAAAAATGAAGAGTTCCAAGTTTTGTTCCATATCAATACATTAAAAGTAGTCTAATTGTTTTCAAAATGAGCACTGTTGCTATAGAGATATTTCAGAAATACTTTTACTCTGGTTTTGACATATGTAACATATTTTTACCCATTTAATGTGTAAAATCCAAATGAATAGTTTACTTTCTGAAAAATAATCCCTGCTGAATTTATTCAATTAAACATAACTTCAAGAGTGAAATGGCTAATATATTTTAACATGTATTATTTACTTATAAAAAATATTAACATTTTGTCATCATGATTAATCATTCATTAAGTTTCATATCTATAAAGTGTTCTTAAAGTAAGCTAATTTTTTAAATTTAAAATTAAGTTAATATTCCCAAGGAAAATTGATACAATATGAATATTAAATAAAGATGACTACATTACATTTCTGTGTCTTCTCATGATTCACTATTTCACTAATTAGAGAGGGTCTAGTTCAGTTCAGTTCAGTTGATCAATCATGTCTGACTCTTTGTGACCCCCTGGACTGCAGCACACCAGGCCTCCCTGTCTAACACCAACTCCTGGAACATATTTAAAATCATGTACATCACACCAGTTTTGTCAGCCGACCATCTCATCTTCGGTCATCCACTTCTCCTTCCACCTTCAATATTTCCCAGCATTAGGGTCTTTTCAAATGAGTAAATTCCTTGCATTAGGTGGCCAAAGTATCAGAGTTTCATCTTTAGCATCAGTTCTTCCAATTAATAATCAGGATTGATTTCCTTTAGGATGGACTGGTTGGATCTCCTTGCTGTCCAAGAGANTCAATTCCTTGCATCAGGTGGCCAAAGCATCAGAGTTTCATCTTTAGCATCAGTTCTTCCAATGAATAATCAGGATTGATTTCCTTTAGGATGGACTGGTTGGATCTCCTTGTTGTCCAAGAGACTCACAAGAGTCTTCTCCAACATCACAGTTCAAAAGCATCAATTATTTGGCACATAGCTTTCTTTACAGTCCAACTCAAACATCCATCAGTGACTACTGGAGAAAGCATAGCTTTGACTAGACGGACCTCTGTTGGCAAAATAATGTCTCTGGTTTTTAATATGTTGTCTAGGTTGGTCATAATTTTTCTTCCAAGAAGCAAGCATCTTTTAATTTAATGGCTGCAGTCACAATATGCAGTGATTGTGATGACCTCTAAATAAAGTATCTCACTGTTTCCATTGTTTCCCAATCTATTTGATATGAAGTGATGGGACCAGATGTCATAATCTTTGTTTTCTGAATTTTTTTAAAATTAATCAATCAATTTTAATTGGAGGCTTATTAGTTTACAATTTTGTGGTCGTTTTTTTTGTCCATGCATTGACATGAATCAGCACAAGGTATACANACAGTCCAACTCAAACATCCATCAGTGACTACTGGAGAAAGCATAGCTTTGACTAGACGGACCTCTGTTGGCAAAATAATGTCTCTGGTTTTTAATATGTTGTCTAGGTTGGTCATAATTTTTCTTCCAAGAAGCAAGCATCTTTTAATTTAATGGCTGCAGTCACAATATGCAGTGATTGTGATGACGTCTAAATAAAGTATCTCACTGTTTCCATTGTTTCCCAATCTATTTGATATGAAGTGATGGGATCAGATGTCATAATCTTTGTTTTCTGAATTTGTTTTAAATTAATCAATCAATTTTAATTGGAGGCTTATTAGTTTACAATTTTGTGGTCGTTTTTTTGTCCATGCATTGACATGAATCAGCACAAGGTATACATTTGTCTCCCATCTGATCACCCCTTCCACTTCCCTCCTCATCCCATCCCTCAGGGTTGTTCCAGTGCACTGGCTTTAAGCGTCATGTTTCATGCATCAAACTTGGATTGGTGATCTCAGTAAACATACTTCAAAGCTGTTCTCTCACATCTTGCCAACCTCACTTTCTCCCACAGAGAGTCCAAGAGTCTGCTCTTTATATCTGTGTCTCTTTTGGTGTCTCACATATAGGATCATCATTAGCATCTTTCTAAATTCCATATACATGCATTAATATATTGTATTTGTGTTTTTCTTTCTGACTTGCTTCACTGTATAATAGGCTTCAGTTTCATCAACCTCATTAGAACTGACTCAAATATTTTTTTTCAATAGTGAGTAATATTCCATTGTGTATATATATACCACAGATTTCTTATCCATTCATCTGATGATGGACAGCTAGGTTGCATCCATGTCCTAGCTATTGTAAACAGTGCTGTGATGAACATTGGGGTACACTTGTCTCCTTCAACTCTCATTTACTTGATGTGTATTTCCAGCAGTGGGTGCTGGATTGTATGTCAGTTCTATTTCCAGGTTTTAAAGAATCTCCGAACTGTTCTCTATAGTGTCTGTACTACTTTGCATTCCCTCCAACAGTGTAAGAGGGTTCCCTTTTCTCCACACCCTCTGTAGCATTTATTATTTGTAGACATTTTGATACCAGCCATTCTGATCAGCTTGAGATGATACCTCATTGTGATTTTGATTTGCATTTCTCTGATAATGAGTGATGTTGAACATCTTTTCATGTGTTTGATAGCCATCTGTATGTCTTCTTTGGAGAAATGTCTGTTATTCCTTTGGCCCATTTTTTGATCGGGTAGTATATTTTCTTTGGCATTGAGCTGCATGAGTCCTTGTATATATTTTGAGATTAATTCTTTGTCAGTTGCTTCATTTGCTATTACTTTCTCCCATTCTGAAGGCTGTCTTTTCATCTTGCTTATAGTTTCTTTTGTCGTGCAAAATATTCAGAGTTTAATTAGGATATATCTGTTTATTTTTGCTTTTATTTTCATTACTCTGGGAGGTGGGTCATAGACCCACAGCTCCTGCTGTGATTTATATCAGAGAGTGCTTTTTCTGTTTTCCTCTAGGAGTTTTATTGTTTCTGCTCTTACATTTAGATATTTAATCCATTTTGATATACAACAGACTGGTTCCAAATAGGAAAAGTAGTACCTCAAGGCTGTATATTGTCACCCCACTTATTTAACTTCTATGCAGAGTACATCATGAGAAACGCTGGGATGGAAGAAGCACAAGCTAGAATCAAGATTGCCAGGATAAATAACAACAACTTCAGATATACAGATGACACCACCCTTATGGCAGAAAGTGAAGTGGAACTAAAAAGCCTCTTGATGAAAGTGAAAGAGGAGAGTGAAAAAGTTGGCTTAAACCTCAACATTCAGAAAACGAAGGCCATGGCATCCAGTCCCATCACTTCATGGGAAATAGATGGGGAAACAGTGGAGACAGTGTCAGACTTCTTTTTTGGGCTGCAAAATCACTGCAGATGACGATTGGAGCCATGAAATTTAAAGACATTTACTCCCTGGAATGAAAGTTATGACCAACCTAGACAGCATATTGAAAAGCAGAGATATTACTTTGCCAACAAAGGTTCATCTAGTCAAGGCTATTGTTTTTCCAGTGGTCATGTATGAATGTGAGAGTTGCACTGTGAAGAAAGCTAAACAAAGAAGAACTGATTCTTTTGAACTGTGGTGTTGGAGAAGACTCTTGAGAGTCCCTTGTACAGCAAGGATATCCAATCAGTCCATCCTAAAGGAGACCAGCCCTGGGTGTTCATTGGAAGGACTGATGCTGAGGATGAAACTCCAATACTTTGGCCACCTGATGTGAAGAGCTGACTAATTGGAAAAGACCCTGATGCTGGGAAAGATTAAGAGAAGGAAGAGAAGGGGACGACAGAGGATGAGATGGCTGGATGTCATCACTGACTTGATACATGAGTTTGGGTGAACTCCAGGTGTTGGTGATGGACAGGGAGGCCTGGCATGCTGCAGTTCATGAGGTTGCAAAGAGTTGGACATGACTGAGCAGATGAACTGAACTGACTGATGGTGTTAGTAAGTTTTCTAGTTTTATTCTTTTAAAGTTTTATTCTTTCCCAGCACCACTTGTTAAAGAGATCATCTTTTCTCCATTGTATATTCTTGCCTCCTTTGTCAAAGATAAGATATCCATAGCTACGTGGATTTATCTCTGGGCTTTCTGTTTTGTTCCACTGATCTGTATTTTTGTATTTGTGGTGGTACCATAGGGTCTTGATGACTGTAGCTTTGGAGTATAGTCTGAAGTCAGGCAGGTTGATTTCTCCAGTTCCATTCTTCTTTCTTAAGATTGCTTTGGCTATCTCAGCAGGACAGTGGCCACGGAAATCAGAAACCAGTAAGGAGTGTGTAAAAACCCACCTGTTGAATCAACTAGCCCTGAAAATGTATAGTACTGGAGCATCGGGCCCATACTTGGCCATAGCAGAGAAAAATAAAATAAATAACCTAACTTTACACCTAAAACAACCAGAAAAAGAAGAAAGGAAGAACCCCAAGGTTAATAGAAGAAAACAAATCATAAAAATTAGGGCAGAAATAAGTTAAAAAATAAAGGATGCTGTAGAAAAAAATTAACAAAATTAAAAACTGTTTGTTTATTTGTTTTGTTTTGAGAAAATAAGTAAAATAGACAAAACATTAGCCAGATTCATCAAGGGGNTGGAGCCATGAAATTAAAAGACATTTACTCCCTGGAATGAAAGTTATGACCAACCTAGACAGCATAGTGAAAAGCAGAGATATTACTTTGCCAACAAAGGTTCATCTAGTCAAGGCTATTGTTTTTCCAGTGGTCATGTATGAATGTGAGAGTTGCACTGTGAAGAAAGCTAAACAAAGAAGAACTGATTCTTTTGAACTGTGGTGTTGGAGAAGACTCTTGAGAGTCCCTTGTACAGCAAGGATATCCAATCAGTCCATCCTAAAGGAGACCAGCCCTGGGTGTTCATTGGAAGGACTGATGCTGAGGATGAAACTCCAATACTTTGGCCACCTGATGTGAAGAGCTGACTAATTGGAAAAGACCCTGATGCTGGGAAAGATTAAGAGAAGGAAGAGAAGGGGACGACAGAGGATGAGATGGCTGGATGTCATCACTGACTTGATACATGAGTTTGGGTGAACTCCAGGTGTTGGTGATGGACAGGGAGGCCTGGCATGCTGCAGTTCATGAGGTTGCAAAGAGTTGGACATGACTGAGCAGATGAACTGAACTGACTGATGGTGTTAGTAAGTTTTCTAATTTCATTCTTTTAAAGGTGGTTTACCAGTTTTCCCAGCACCACTTGTTAAAGAGATCATCTTTTCTCCATTGTATATTCTTGCCTCCTTTGTCAAAGATAAGATATCCATAGCTACGTGGATTTATCTCTGGGCTTTCTGTTTTGTTCCACTGATCTGTATTTTTGTATTTGTGGTGGTACCATAGTGTCTTGATGACTGTAGCTTTGGAGTATAGTCTGAAGTCAGGCAGGTTGATTGCTCCAGTTCCATTCTTCTTTCTTAAGATTGCTTTGGCTATCTCAGCAGGACAGTGGCCACGGAAATCAGAAACCAGTAAGGAGTGTGTAAAAACCCACCTGTTGAATCAACTAGCCCTGAAAATGGATAGTACTGGAGCATCGGGCCCATACTTGGCCATAGCAGAGAAAAATAAAATAAATAACCTAACTTTACACCTAAAGCAACCAGAAAAAGAAGAAAGGAAGAACCCCAAGGTTAATAGAAGAAAACAAATCATAAAAATTAGGGCAGAAATAAGTTAAAAAATAAAGGATGCTGTAGAAAAAAATTAACAAAATTAAAAACTGTTTGTTTATTTGTTTTGTTTTGAGAAAATAAGTAAAATAGACAAAACATTAGCCAGATTCATCAAGGGGGAAAAAAAAAGGGAGAAGGATCAAATTAACACAATTAGAAATTAAAATGGAGAAATCATAACAGACAACATNATTAACAAAATTAAAAACTGTTTGTTTATTTGTTTTGTTTTGAGAAAATAAGTAAAATAGACAAAACATTAGCCAGATTCATCAAGGGGAAAAAAAAAAGGGGAGAAGGATCAAATTAACACAATTAGAAATTAAAATGGAGAAATCACAACGGACAACATAGAAATACAATGGATCATAAGAGACTACTTTCAGCAACTATGTTCTAATAAAATGGACAACTTGGAAGAAATGGATGAATTATTAGAAGAGTATATAATCTTCCAAAGTTGAACTAGGAATAAATAGAAAATCTTTGCAGACCCATGACAAGCATGGAAATTGAAACTATAATAAACAAATTTCCAACAAACAAAAACTCAGGACCAGGTGGCTTCACAGGTGAATTCTGCCAAAAGTTTAGAGAAGAGTTCACACCTATTCTATTCAAACTCTTCCAGAAAATTGCAGAGGATGGCGAACTACCAAATTCATTCTATGAGGCCACCATCACGCTAATACTGAAACCAGACAAAGATGCCACAAAAAAGAAAATTAAAGGCCAATATCACTGATGAACATAGATGCAAAAATCCTCCACAAAATTCTAGCAAACAGAATCCAACAACATACTAAAAAGATCATACATCATGACCAACTGGGCTTTATCCCAGAGGTGTAAGGATTCGTCAGTATTCACAAATCAATTAATGTGATGTACCACATTACTAAATTGAAAGATAAAAGCCATATGGATTATCTCAATAGATGCAGAGAAAGCCTCTGACAAAATTCAACCTCCATTTATGATAAAAACCCTCTAGAAAGCAGTCATAGAAGGAACACACCTCAATGTAATAAAAGCTGTACATGGTAAACCCACAGCAAACATTATCCTCAATAGGTAAATATTGAAAACATTTCCCATAAAGTCAGGAACAAGACAAGGGTGCCCACTCTCACCACTACTATTCAACACAGTTTTGTAAGTATTGGCCATAGCAATCAGAAAAGAAATAAAAGGAATCCAGATTGTAAAAGAAAAAGCAAAACTCTCACTGTTTGCAAGTGACATGATCCTTTACATAGAAACCCCTAAAGACTCCACCAGAATATTACTAGATTTAATCAATTAAACAGTAAATTTGCAGGATATAAAATTAATACAGAGATATCCCTTGCTTTCCTAGACAGTAACAACGAGAAAACAGAAAGAGAAGTTAAGCAAACTATTCAATTTTCATTGCAACAAAAATAATAAAACACTTAGGAATAAATTTACCTAAAGAAACAAAAGACTTATCTATAGAAAACTATAAACCACTGATGAAAGAAATCAAAGATGACACAAATAAATGAGGAAATAGACCATATGCATAGATCAGAAGAATCAATATAGTGAAAATGAGTATACTGCTCAAAGCAATCAACAGATGCAATGTGATCCCTATCAAACTACCATCAGTATTTTTCAGAGTAAAAAAAATATTTTCACAATTTGTGCAGAAATACAAGAAACCTTGAATGTTGAGGTTTAAGCCAACTTTTTCACTCTCCTCACTAACTTTCATCAAGAAGGTCTTTAAGTCTTCTTCACTTTCTGCCATGAGGGTTATGTCACCTGCATTTCTGAGGTTTATTTCTCCCAGCAATCTTGATTCTAGCTTGTGCTTCATCCAGCATGGCATTCCATATGATGTACTCTGTCTATAAGTTAAATAAGCAGGGTAGCAATATACAGTNGGTTATGTCACCTGCATTTCTGAGGTTTATTTCTCCCAGCAATCTTGATTCTAGCTTGTGCTTCATCCAGCATGGCATTCCATATGATGTACTCTGTCTATAAGTTAAATAAGCAGGGTGGCAATATACAGTCTTGACGTACTTCTTTTCCTATTTGGAACCAGTCTGTTGTTCCATGTCCAGTTTTAACTGTTGCTTCCTGACCTGCATACAGATTTCGCAGGAAGTAGGTCAGGTGGTCTGGTATTCCAATCTCTTGAAGAATTTTCCACTATTTGTTGTGATCCACACAGTGAAAGTCTTTGGCATAGTCAATAATTCAAAAGTAAACATTTTTCTGGAACTCTCTTGCTTTTTTGATGATCCAATGGATGTTAGAAATTTGATCTCTGGTTCCTCTGCCTTTTCTAAATCCAGCTTGAACATCTGGAAATTCACGGTTCATGTATTGTTGAAGCCTGGCTTGGAGAATTTTGAAAATTACTTTGCTAGCATATGAGTTGAGTGCAACTGTGCAGAAGTTTGAGCATTGTTTGACATTGGCTTTCTTTGAGATTGGAATGAAAACTGACCTTTTCCACTCCTGTGGCCACTACTTAGTTTTCCAGGTTTATTGACATATTGAGTGCAGCTCTTTCACAGCATCATCTTTTAGGATGTGAAATAGCCCAGATGGAATTTCATTACCTCCACTAATTTTGTTCATAGTGATGTTTCCTCAGGCCTACTTGACTTCATATTCCAGGATGTCTGACTCTAGGTGAATGATCATACCATCATGGATATTTATTGTTTAGCTTTTATGTGTATTTTTGCCATATCTTACTATTTTCTGCTTCTGTTAGGTCCATACCACTTCTGTCATTTATTGTGCTCATCTTTGCATCAAATATTCTCCTGGTATCTCTAATTTTCATGAAGAGATCTCTAGTCTTTCCCATTCTATTGTTTTCTTCTATTTCTTTACATTGATCACTGAGAAAGGCTTTGTTTTCTCTCCTTGCTATTCTTTGGAAATCTGTGTTCAAATGGTTATATTTTTCTTTTTCTCCTTTGCCTTTAGCTTCTCTTCTTTCCTTAGCTATATATAAAGCCTCCTTATGCAACATTTTTGCATTTATCTCTTTTTGGGGGGATGGTCTTGATTCCTGCCTCTTGTACATTGTCATGAACTTTTGTCCATATTTCTTCAGGCACTCTGTCTATCATGTCTAATCCCTTGAATCTATTTTACATTTCCACTTTATAATTGTTGATTTGATTTGGGTATTTTATTTAGGTCATACATGAATGGTCTAGTAGTCTTTTCTTCTTTCTTCAATTTATGTCTGAATTAGGCAATAAGAAGTTCATGATCTGAGCCATAGTCAGCTCCTGGTCTTTTTTTTCCTGACTGTATAGAGCTTCTTCATTTTTGGCTGCAAAGAATATGATCAATCTGATTTCGGTATTGACCATCTGGTGATGTCCATGTGTAGAGTCTTCTCTTTTGTTTTGTAAGAGGGTGTTCACTATGACCAGCTCATTCTCTTGGCAAACTTCTCAGCCTTTGATCTGCTTCGTTATGTACTCCAAGGCCAAATTTGCCTGTTACTCCAGGTAGCTCGTGACTTAAATAGATGTAAGGTGGTGAAGGTATAGGATTTTGAAATTTTGATAAATTTCTCCCAGAAATTTATCAAAAGATCATTTGAATGCTGAGCAACATCCACAAAACAACATTTGAACATGGGCAGAGGACACCAGACACCCAGAAAGGCAGCCCATTCTCCTCAAAAGGAGGCAGGACAAAGCATAAAAGACAAAAAGATAGATAAAATAGTTAGGGATAGAGACCTGTCTTGGAGAGGGAGTCATAAAGGAGAAGTTTCCACAGAGCAGGAAATCCTCTCATAAGTGGGTCTGTGGTGAGTTTTGGAATTTCAGAAGGCAATATAACCAGGAGAAATAAAATAAATAAATAAAAATGAACCCACATAATACATGTGTAACCACAACTGTGGAAAAGAGAACTTTCTTGTGAAAGACTCTAACCTATAACCTAATATGCTATCTGACCAGCTCACAGAACAAAGGATTGAGTGAATACCAAAGGAGAGTTAGCAGGCTTCATACTGGCCCCTCCCCACTAAGAAGCAGAAAGTCAGCCTTGTGACAGCCAGAGCAGGAAGGCAAGGGACTGCTACAATCTCAGCTCCAGAGGCAGTGTCTTCCGTCAACCTGAGCAGGCTCTCAGCTGCCAACCATGTCTTCTTGACATCCACCAAGAGTATTGCAGCCTAAGATAAACTCTCCAGAGGAGACATACAGCACACCTGCAGTAGTGTTCTTGTGATGCACCTGGGAGACTGAGCAGCCAGGACTGGGGAGATGAGTAAGATGCACAGCTCACCTGGGACAGTGAGCTCACCAAGCACCTGATTGCCTGAGGTGATCATACCTGGGAAGGCACAAAACACACACCCAACTCATGGAGACCAAGCTAAAACTGTGTCTGAGTGTCTCTTGTGGAGATACAGGTCAGCTGGGGGGGGCTCTGGTGGCAGCAAACCTAGGCAGGCAATATGCCCTCTTTGAGGAAGTTCCCATTAACCCCACCATAGAACTACTAGAACTTACACAGGAGTAGGGAAGTAGACTCTTGGAGGGCACAGACAAAACTTTGTGTGCACCAGGATCCAGGAGGAAAGAGCAATGACCCCACAAGAAACTGACTCAGACATGCCCATGAGTGTCCAGGAGTCTCTGGCAGAGGCATGGGTCAGCAGTGGCCTGCTGCAGGATTGGAGGCACTGAGTGAAGCAGTGCATGCAAGGGACCTTTTGAAGAAGGTCACCATTATCTTCCTTACTTCCACCATAGTTTGGTCTAAGGTCAAGCAACAGGGAGGAAACATAACCCCACCTATCAACAGAATATTGAATTAAAGTTTTACTGAACACGGCCACACCCATCAGAACAAGAACCAATTTCCCCCTCAGTCAGTCTTTCCCATCAGAAGCTTCTATAAGCCTTTTATCCTTATCCATCAGAGGGCAGACAGAATTAAGACCACAATCACAGAAAATTACAGAGAGCTAGATAATTGAAAGAAGTCACTAGGATTCAGAGATTTATGCACATATAATGTCAGCATTAGTTGCTCATTTGTGTCCAACTTCTTGGGACCACCTGGACTGTAGCCCATCAGACTACTCTGTCCATGGAATTCTCCAGGCAAGGATACTGGAGTGGGTTGCCATTCCCTTCTTCAGTGTATTGTCCTAAGGGATTGAACCTGGGTCTTCAGCATTGCAGGCCAATTCTGTACTATCTGAGCCACCTGGAAAGTCCATATAAAACTTTTACAAATGTAAATTATAACACAAAAGATGAGAAAGAAAGTTCAGACAGTCATGGAAATGCCCAAATGTTTCTGGGTACAGAAGCTAGTGTCCTTCTTTATTAGAAAGGAACATACATTGAGTGCTGAACTATCAAGAAATATGCAACATATTTCAGCTTCAGAGAGCTCAGGCACAATTTTAATGAGGTATATTTACATGTCATTGGTCAAGAAGCTACAGAGCCCTGCTTTGTAAGTGGTTGAACCAGGTTCAAATTATCCATCTAAACTCCAATTGAGTTTCAGATTTTCAACAGTGCATTTATTATAAATCACTAGCTAAAATATCTCATCCTTATGTTTTTCAGGGGTAAGTACCAGTTCTCTAGGCATATCTAGGGAAAAATATAGACCTATGGTTGTACCAGCTGTAAAACAACCTATTATTTACCATGCAAGCCATTTAAGACCTCTCTCGCTTAATACCCCTAGTATTTATATTTTAATATTATAATGATGTCAAGTTTTCCAAGATACATTTATGAGAATAAGCTTCTATTAGCAACTAGCAATTTCTTTTTTTTTCTTTTATTTTAAACATTTTATTTTACATTAGAGTACAGCTGATTAGTCGGAGAAGGCAATGGCACCCCCACTCAAGTACTCTTGCCTGGAAAATCCCATGGATGGAGGAGCCTGGTAGGCTGAATTTCATGGGGTTGCTAAGAGTCAGACACGACTGAGTGATTTCACTTTCACTTTTCACTTTCATGCATTGGAGAAGGAAATGGCAACCAACTTCAGTGTTCTTGCCTGGATATCCCAGGGATGGGGGAGCCTAGTGGGCTGCCATCTATGGGGTCACACAGAGTCAGACATGAGTGAAGTGACTTAGCAGTAGTAGCAGCAGCAATGCTTAAAATTCTCCAAACCAGGCTTCAGCAGTACAGGAACAGTGAACTTCTAGATGCTGGTTTTAGAAAAGGCAGAGGAACCAGAGATCA
Organism: Raphicerus campestris; assembly: GCA_006410735.1. Taxonomy (NCBI): domain Eukaryota; kingdom Metazoa; phylum Chordata; class Mammalia; order Artiodactyla; family Bovidae; genus Raphicerus; species Raphicerus campestris. The sequence continues at coordinate 22,805 of SJYW01046582.1, read as the reverse complement.
AATTGCCAACATCTGCTGGATCATTGAAAAGGAAAGAGAGTTCCAGAAAAACATCTATTTCTGATTTATTGACTATGCCAAAGCCTTTGACTGTGCGGATCACAATAAACTGTAGAAAATTCTGAAAGAGATGGGAATACCAGACCACCTGACCTGACTCTTGAGAAACCTATATACAAGTAAGGAAAGAACTGTTAAAACTGAATATGGAACAACAGACTAGTTTCAAATAGGAAAAGGAGTATGTCAAGACTGTATGTTGTCACCCTACTTATTTAACTTAGATGCAGAGTACATCATGAAAAACGCTGAGCTGGAAGAAGCACAAGCTGGAATCAAGATTGTCAGGAGAAATATCAATAACCTCAGATATGCAGATGACACCACCTTTATGGCAGAAAGTGAAGAGGAGCTAAAAAGCCTCCTGATGAAAGTGAATGTGGAGAGTGAAAAAGGTGGTCTAAAGTTGAACATTCAGAAAACTAAGATCATGGCATCTGGCCCCATCACTTCATGGGAAATAGATGGGTAAACAGTGGAAACAATGTCAGATTTAATTTTGGGGGGCTCAAAAATGACTGCAGATAGTGATTGCAGCCATAAAATTAAAAGACACTTACTCCTTGGAATAAAAGTTATGACCAAACTAGATAGCATAGTTTAGGATAGCATATTCTAGCATAGGAAAAGAATTGCAAAAAAAGCAAAATGGCTGTTTGTGGAGGCCTTACAAACAGCTGTGAAAAGAAAAGATGTGGAAAGCAAGGTAGAAGAAGAAAGGTATAAATATCTGTATGTAGAGTTACAAAGAATAGCAAGAGGAGATAACAAAGCCTTTCTCAGCTATCAGGGCAAAGAAATAGAGGAAAACAACAGAATGAGAAAGTCTAGAGATCTCTTAAAGAAAATTATAGATAGCAAGGGAAAATTTCCTGAAAACATGGGCTTGATAAAGAACAGAAATGATATGGACTTAACAGAAGCAGAAGATAATAAGAACAGATGGCAGGAATACACAGTAAAACTGTACCAAAAAAGATCCTAACGACCAAGATAATCATGATGTTGGATCACTCACCTAGACCCAGACATGCTGGAATGTAAGTCAAGTGGGCCTTAGAAAGCATCACTACAAAGAAAGCTAGTGGAGGTGATGGGATTCCAGTTGAGCTATTTCAAATCCTGAAAGATGATGCTGTGAAAGTGCAGCACTCAATATGCAAGCAAATTTGGAAAACTCAGTGGTGGCCACAGGACTGCAAAAGGTCAGTTTTCATTCCAATGCCAAAGAAAGGCAATGCCAAAGAATGCTCAGACTACAGCACAATTGCATTCATCTCACACACAAGAAAAGTAATGCTCAAAATTCTCCAAGCCAGGCTTCAGCAATACATGAACCATGAACTTCCAGATGCTCAAGCTGGTTTTTAAAAAAGGCAGAGGAAAAAGAGATCAAATTGCCAACATCTGCTGGATCATTCAAAAAGAGAGATCCAGAAAAACATCTCTTTCTGCTTTATTGACTGTGACAAAGACTTTGACTGTGTGGATGAAAATAAAATAAGGAAAGTTCTGAAAGAGATGGGAATAGCAGACCACCTGACCTGACTTTTGAGGTGAGGAAGCAACAGTTAGAAGTGGACATGGAATAAAAACCGGTTCCAAATAGGAAAATGAATACATCAAGGCTGCATATTGTCACCCTGCTTATTTACCTTTTTTGCAGAATACATCATGAGAAACGCTGGGCTGGAAGAAGCACAAGCTGGAATCAAGATTGCCGGGAGAAATATCAATAATCTCAGATATGCAGATGACACCACCCTTATGGCAGAAAGTGAAGAGGAACTAAAAAGCCTCTTGATAAAAGTGAAAGAGGAGAGTGAAAAAGATGGCTTAAAACTCAACATTCAGAAAACGAAGATCATGGCATTTGGTTCCATCACTTCATGTGAATTAGATGGGGAAGCAGTAGAAACACTGTCAGACTTTATTTTGGGGGGCTCCAAAAGCACTGCAGATGGTGATTGCAGCCATGAAATTAAAAGACACTCCTTGGAAGGAAAGCTATGATCAACCTAGATAGCATATTGAAAAGCAGAGACATTACTTTGCTAACAAAGGTCCATCTAGTTAAGGCTATGGTTTTTCTAGTGGTCATGTATGGATATAAGATTTGGACTGTGAAGAAAGCTCAGCACCAAAGAACTGATGGTTTTGAACTGTAGTGTTGGAAAAGACTCTTGAGAGTCCCTTGGACTGCAAGGAGATACAACAAGTGCATTCTAAAGGAGATCAGCCCTGGGATTTCTTTGGAGGGAATGATGGTAAAGCTGAAACTCCAGCACTTTGGCCACCTCATGCAAATACCTGAGTCATTGGAAAATATCTGATGCTGGGAGGGATTGGGGGCTGGAGGAGAAGGGGACAACAGAGGATGAGATGGCTGGATGGCATCACTGCCTCAATGTACCTGAGTCTGAGTGAACTCCGGTTATTGGTGATGGACAGAGAGGCCTGGCATGCTGTGATTCATGGGGTTGCAAAGATTCAGACATGACTGAGTGAGTGAACTGAACTGAACTGAGATAGCATATTCAAAAGCAGAGATGTTACTTTGCTAACAAAGGTCCATCTAGTCAAGGCTCTGGTTTTTCCTGTAGTCATGTATGGATGTGGGAGTTGGACTGTGAAGAATGCTGAGCATCGAATAATTGATGCCTTTAAACTGTGGTGTTGGAGAAGACTCTTGAGAGTCCCTTCAACTGAAAGGAGATCCAAACAGTCCATTCTAAAGGAGATCAGTCCCGGATGTTCTTTGGAAATAATGATGCTAAAGCTGAAACTCCAGTGCTTTGGCCACCTCATGCAGGGTTGACTCATTGGAGAAGACTCTAATTCTGGGAGGGATTGGGGGCAGGAGGAAAAGGGACAACAGAGAATGAGATGGCAGGATGGCCTCACCGACTCGATGGACGTGAGTTTCCGTGAACTCTGGGAGTTGGTGGATAGGGAAGCCTGATATGCTGCAATTCACTGGGTCTCAAAGAATCGGACACAACTGAGCAACTGAACTGAACTGAACTGAAAGTTAATTAGTCAGGGAATGCAATGGATCCCCACTCTAGTACTCTCTCTGGAAAATTCCATGCATGTAGGAGCCTAGTAGGCTGCAGTCCATGGTGTTGCTAAGAGTCAGACACGACTGAGCGACTTCACTTTCACGTTTTACTTTCTTGCGTTGGAGAAGGAAATGGCAACCCACTCCAGTGTTCTTGCCTGGAGAATCTCAGAGATGGGGAAGCCTGGTGGCTGCCATCTATGGGGTTGCACAGACTCGGACAGGACTGAAATGACTTAACATCAGTAGTAGCAGCATAGCTGATTACTAATGCTGTGATAGTTTCTGGTGCATAGCAGAGAGACTCAGCCACGCGTATACAGGTATTCATTTCCCCCAAAACTTCCCTCTCATCCAGGCTGCCACATAAGATTGAGCCGAGTTCTCTGTGCTATACAGCATGACCTTGTTGGTTATCCATTTTAAATATGGCAGTGTGTACACTTCTATAGCAAACTCCCTAACTATTCTTTCCCCTGTCGTTCCCACCTGGCAACCACAAGTTCAGTCTCTAAGGCTGTGAGTGCAACTAGAAATTTCTGCTTATACTCTGTGACTTTCTCAGCAACCCCGAATGACCTCTTCCCAGTCAGGTAAAATCAGAAGTATTCCTCCTTGCTCTCTAAGCTGAGTTTTTGAAAGTCTACCTTTGCAAAGAAAAAAAAAAAAAAGAAAGAAAGAAAAGAAAAGAAAAAAAACCTTAAAAGCAACCGTTCCAACATTATTTCTATCCATTCTGTTGTGTTGCAGACATAAATACAGTTTCCTCTTTCTCTTTCCTTCTCATATGCCATATCTCTTTCCTATCTTTAAATACCTAGTAGATGAGAGATGTAGGTGTTGCATATATTTTTTAAATAAGATGAAATGGAAATTTGGGAAAAAATATGTTGATCTTCTCAAATATATTGCTTTCCTTTTCATCTTTTTTGACAATATACAAAGTATTTTGCTTCTACCATTGCAAGGTTAACAATCATTATAATATTCCTTTCTCTCTGTATAAACGTTTTCCCTAACTATCCAAATACATTTACTAGATTTCAAATTAGCACTTGCCAATACTAAGCTTATATCATTGCTGACTTTAAGTTGCTTTTTCTTTATAAAGAAAAATTTATGTGATAGAATATATATGTAGAAATGATGTGATAGAGATCATATATGAGTTCTTGTGAAGATTTTTAACTTAAATATTCAAAAATAAAAATCAAAATATGAAAATAAAATATATACCTTTTAATATTATTAGGTTGGCTTTGATTTATATTCATATGTGTATGTATATGTGTGCTTAGTCACTCACTCATGTCTGAATTTTTGTGATCCTGTAGAATGTATTGTTATATTAGTTAAAAACAAAGAAATTGTAACAAAAATAGCTGGTAAAAATTCAATTGTAAAGATCTTATCTATAAAATTTATACAAATACATCCATAATTCTTTTAATAATATTTTTATCTTCTTTAAAAAGTTATATTTTTTTCCTTGAGTCATATTCTGCCATTCAGAAAGTTTGAGTGGGATATTTACACACATAATTCAAGACATATGTGTATTTGTAATTAAATAAACAGACTTTTTATTTTGTAAAATAAAAATTAATTATTAGTCATGATAGTAATTTAGTCTGGTATTCTTGACTTTTTAATGAAGAAGTTGCATTTACTGAAACATTATGTGCAGAAAGTAATTTCAATTTACCTAAACTAAAATACTTTAGAGAGGGAAAAAGATGGCGGAGGAATAGGACGGGGAGAACACTCCCTCCCTCACTACTTCATCAAAAGAACATTTCAAGCTGAATAAACTCCACAAAACAACTTCTGAATGCTGGCAGAGGACATCAGGCATCCAGCAAAGCAGATCATCGGCTACAAAAACAGGTAGGAACAAATCTAAGGGACGAGAAAAAAGACAAAGGAGGTAGGGAGGGAGCCCCGT
>SJYW01046582.1:0-10752 GCA_006410735.1 Raphicerus campestris | reverse complement strand
ATATAGGAGACACAAAAGTATAGAACGGACTTTTGACATCTGGGGGAGAGGGAGAGGGTGGGATGATTTGGGAGAATGACACTGAAATATGTATACTATCATATAAGAAATGAAGCGCCAGTCTATGTTCAATGCAGAATACAGGATGCTTGGGGCTGGGTACGGGATGATCCGGGGAGGTGGGGTGGGAAGGGAGCTGGGAGGGGGCTTTGGCATGGGGAGATCGTGTACACCTGTGGATGATTCATGTCAATGTATGGCAAAACCAATACAGTACTGTAAAATAGAATAAAGTATTAAAAGGAAAAAAAAAGAATGAAAATAAAATAAAATATTAAAAAAAATAAAATAAAATACTTTATGTGTTGAAAAATTAAACATGGAAAGTGAAGGTGGACACTATTCCAAGTTGAGAAAAGAAGTAATTCCAGAGGCCTAAATTTATATTTCAAAAGCCAAGTGTTGGTAGAGTTTCTGGAGTAAACTGGGTAAAGAAAAAGTAGAATAAGGTGAATTTGAGAAGAGGATGCTATAGGCCAATATATGTAAAATCTTATAGGCCATAACAAGAATCTGAAATATTTCCAAGTGTGGTGAAGAGAGCTAGATATGAGGAAAGGTGAACGAATTCATCACAATAGTCCATGCAAGATATGTGACTTGAATTTAGTCACCTTCATTTTGTAAATCTTCATATCAGAAAATCAATATCTTTTATCTATTTATTTATATTATATATTTATTCTTTTGACTTTAGCAATGTTTTAATGATACATGTATTATGCATAGTCATTATTCTGTGTAATTTAAATACCATGGTTTTTTAGGGGGATATTGAATACGTTTAGATTTAAAATATATTTCCCTAAGACATATTCTTGCTAGAAAATATCAAAGTCCAAATGCTCAAATATTGGAGTACAGCTTAGGCTGCTAACTCTCCTCTCATGTTGAGGGAATCTATTATTATTACTTCATATTTTTCTAAGGTAAGTGACTTGTATCTGGATTGAGTATTCTTGATAAAAAGCATGAGCAAAAAAGACTTAGTTTAAGACTCTAGAAAAGGAATTGAATTATAAACAATCTGAATTTTGAAGATGAAAAACATTTAGTAGAATTTTTATCTGGGAGTTTTCCTATCTACAGATTAATAATAAAAAAATAAATAAAATGACTACAAAGGAATTAAAAATATAACAGAATCAACTTGATACCTAGTTCCAGTTGAGTAAATATAAAATGGAGCACATGATTATAAGCTGTTTTACCTAAACACAAAAGAGAAAATAAGATCCAAATAGTTGGTTGGAGCATCTTGATTTATCAGTTGAATAAGATTGCTAAAAGTAGAAATTTTTTAGAAAATTAATTTATAAAGAAAATACCAGTGTAGAGACATAAATGATTCAATGGAAAAAAATTAAACTATATTAGTTAAATATTGTGCATAAACGTCAAGAATTGGACAAATAGAACTANGAGACAGGGATCAAGACCATCCCCATGGAAAACAAATGCAAAAAAAGCAAAATGGCTGTCTGTTGAGTCCTTACAAATAGCTGTGAAAAGAAGAAAAGCAAAAAGCAAAGGAGAAAAGGAAAGATATAAGCATCTGAATGCAGAGTTCCAAAGAAAAGCAAGAGGAGATAAGAAAGACTTTCTCCATGATCAATGCAAAGAAATAATGGAAAACAACAGAATGGGAAAGACTAGAGATGTCTTCAAGAAAATTTGAGATACCAAGGGGATATTTCATGCAAAGATGGGCTTGATAAAGGACAGAAATGGTATGGACTTAACAGAAGCAGAAGATATTACGAAGAGGTGGTAAGAATACACAGAAGAATTGTACAAAGAGACCTTCACAACCAAGAAAATCACAATAGTGTAATCACTCACATAGAGCCAGACATCCTGGAATGTGAAGTCAAGTGGGCTTTAGAAAGCATCACTACAAAGAAAGCTAGTGGAGGTGATGGCATTCCAGTTGAGCTATTTGAAATCCTAGAAGATGATGCTGTGAAAGTGCTGCACTCAATAGGCCAGCAAATTTGGAAAACTCAGCAGTGGTCACAGGAATGGAAAAGGTCAGTTTTCATTCCAATCACGAAAAATGGCAATGCCAAAGAGTGCTCAAACTATAGCACAATTGCACTCATCTTACACGCTAGCAAAGTAATGCTCAAAATTATCCAAACCAGAATTTAGCAGTACTTGAACTGTGAACTTTCTGATGTTCAAGCTGGTTTTAGAAAAGGCAGAGGAACCAGACATCAAATTGCCAATATCTGCTGAGTCATCAAAAAAGCAAGAGTGTTCCAGAAAGACATCTATTTTNCCAGAATTTAGCAGTACTTGAACTGTGAACTTTCTGATGTTCAAGCTGGTTTTAGAAAAGGCAGAGGAACCAGACATCAAATTGCCAATATCTGCTGAGTCATCAAAAAAGCAAGAGTGTTCCAGAAAGACATCTATTTTTGCTTTATTGACTATGCCAAAGCCTTTGACTATGTGGATCACAATAAACTGTGGAAAATTCTGAAAAAGATGGGAATACGAGGCCACCTGATCTGCCTCTTGAGAAACCTATATGCAGGTCAGAAAGCAACAGTTAGAAGTGGACATGGAATAGCAGACTATTGCACTTTAATATTTATTAAATATACTTTGAGAAAAATATTTTTTCATATATTGTTAAGCAGTTTTATTTATAACACTCAAGAATTTGGGGGAGGATAATAGCTAATAATGTGCTAATCAGCTGAGGTTTCAACTAATTGTAAAACTTCAGAAAATGCCAGATTTCCTGTATTTTATAGATAAGTTGATGGAAATACTTTTACACTTCACTTCATATACTATGCATACTTAATGATAATGAGGACTTCCGGTTACTATGGCAAAGTAAGATGAATTAGGAGGATTGTTTTCACTTATTAAAGACACACATAATGCTGTATTCAATACCACATAATATAGAAGGAGAAAAAATAAATGAGAACACCTTAGCTTTTTTTTTAAATTTTTTATTGTCTCTGATTTTTATTTTTTCTCTTTTTATTTATTTGTTTAAATTAATTTATTTTTATTGAAGTATACCTGTGGTGGATTTATGTTGATGTATTGCAAAATTAATACCTTAGCTTTTAAAAATCAGATTAGATGACTACAGACTGAAACTGAACAATTCACAAGATATCAGAAGGCAATGAGACATTGATTTTAAAATTGAGATTTTAATTTTAATATGGTGACAGGAGATAATTACTAGAACCCTTCCTAAAGGGAAAGCTAAACTTAGTTGGAAACTGAGCTAATTGTATAAAGTAGATCAGCAGATCATTGTCACATCTGTGAAACATAGATGATAAATTCTCTACTCATAATACTTTGGAAACTTAAAATAATCCTCTTATTGATCACAGATTCAGAGGCAGCCCAAGAAGAATTTTCTTCTCAAAAAAAAAAAAATAATAATGATAATACAGAACAGACTTAAGTAAAAATATCTGTTGGACCTCAAATCTTACAAAATCTTACTAAATATTAGGCTCAGTAACTTCAACCAAAGGCATTAATCTTAAAATATCATCAAAACTAGATAGCCCATGTGTATCTACACAACACAATCAGATGGGTATTCCACAAAACAAACTGATTGAAGCTGTCAAGAAAAAAAAATATATTACAAATTAACTAAGGAAAAACAACTTCAGACGATGAAGACAACTGACATACAAGTTGGATAATTTTCTTACAAAACATAAGAAACAACACAAAGATTTGAAAAATTTTCCACAATAAAATCTTTAAAATGTACCTAACACAAGGAAAGTAATAGAAATTGTAAAGTGATTGAATTGCAATAGAGAAAAGAATAAGCATATTGGAATAAAAATAATTATTTGAATGGGAAATTATGACAGACATATTAGCAGTCAGGCTAATTATATTTAACAAAGATTTTGTTTTAGAAAGTAGATAAAAGAAAAGTACATATACCTGAGAAGTGTCATAGGTGTAAATTATGAATGATAATTTGTTAAAATAGAAAATAAAAGTACAAAATAGATTGAAAATGGAGACAAAACAGTATTAAAACACAGTAGTAAATAATTGCTCATGATTAAAAATCATGAGTCATCTCCAGAAGATTAAAAATAACATACTAAAATGCATGCATAATAATAATGGCACATACTAGTAAAAATTATATGGATTACTCCAGATTTCTCATCCCTAAAATAAAACCTTAAAAGTTATCAGAGAAAAAAAGCCATAATGGATTACTGATGAAAAATGTCTTGTTATCAGAAAACTTAATTATCATGTCTACAGGAAAATATTTCCAAATTACTATTATTCAACTAGTGTTATTGAATGAGATTGAAATTATGTTTTCAGATGTAAAAACTCAAATTAACTACTGAAAGACTTATTGTGCTATTGAAAATAAATTACAAGAATGTTGATGTTTAGATGTTGTATATAAGCTATATATAAATATTGATGGTGGTACATATTGAATCAGTTCTAATGAGGTGTATGAAACTGGAGCTGATTATACAGAGTGAAGTAAGACAGAAAGAAAATCAATACAGTATACTAACGCATATATATGGAATTTAGAAAGATGGTAACGTTAACCCTGTATGCAAGACAGCAAAAGAAACATAGATGTATAGAACAGTCTTTTGGACTCTGTGGGAGAGGGAGAGGGTGGGATGATTTGGGAGAATGACATTGAAACATGTATAATATCATATAAGAAATGAAACGCCAGTCTAGGTTTGATGCAGGATACAAGATGTTGGGGATGGTGCACCGGGGTGACCCAGAGGGATGGTATGGGGACGGAGGTGGAAGAGGGGTTCAGGATTGGGAACACGTGTACACTCATGGTGGATTCATGTTGATGTATGGCAAGACCAATACAACGTTTTAAAGTAAATGAATAAATAAAATAAAAATAAATAAATAAATATTAATGATTAATTTTTGAGGTTTAAAATTCCAACAGTAGAACATGAGAAGATAAAATCTGGAGTTAAACCATTTTAAATATGTTTGAATTGTTGAGGTACAAAAGTAAAATTATTGAATTTTTAGTACATGTTTAGAGCAGATGTCAAATATTTACAGTTTCAATGAAAAGAGAAAGGAAAATAATAGAATATCAATCTAAAACCAGCAGAGGAAAATAAATTAAGAAGTGAAAAAAAAAAAAAAAACCTCAACCTTCTAAGTACAATAAAAGAAAAGAAAGACGATTTAAAAAAAATGTTTAAAAAGGAAGATGTGGTAAATAAAATATTTGAAACATATGGATAGATCACTAATCAAAATACAGAACTCCTTATCAAAAGAGAGAACATTCTACCTTTAATTCTTATACAAATATCTTAAGAAAATATGTCATCATTTGATATTTTTATGTACATCTCTGAATATATGAGAAAATGTAAGTGATAGCTAAGCTTTGAGAGAAAAAAAATTATGTTTGGGAATAGAGTAGAGGTATATTTTAAAAGTATTATAAACAAAAATTGTTAAACTCAGGGTCCAATTTCTTCTGGCGATTCCATGGTGGTGGTGATTTAGTTACTAAGTTGAAGTCATTCTGACTCTTGCAACGCTGTAGACTGTAGCCTGCCAGGCTCCTCTATCCATGGGATTCTCCAGACAAGAATACCAGAGTAGGTTGCCATTTCTTTCTCCAGGGGATCTTCCTGACCCAGGGATCCAACCTGTTTCTCCTGCATTGCAGGCAGATTCTTTACTGAATGAGCTATAAGGGAAGGCCATGAATTCCTTGACATTAAACACTATGCAATCTTCATGAATTGTATTTATGAATGTATTTTATTTTTAGTGTGAGTCCACAATTTTTGTCAGGATGTTTCAAGAATTGTGACTTCAACAAAAGAAACAATGATAGCTATAAATACAATATTTGAAAAAAATCACTGATTAATCTGAGACATATAACATTTAACTAAAGGAGATAAGGCCAAGTTATTCCAAATAGAGTCCAGCATACCAGTGCCTCTCAAATTTTAAAGGCTTAGAATATTCATGCTTAATATATTCCTCAGTTTTATTTAGGTAGCAGTGCAGGAGACCTGTGTTCAGTGTTCGGGTAGGGAAGATCCCTTGGAGAAGGAAATGGCTACTTACTCCAGTATCCTTGCCTGGAAAATTCCCTGAACAGAGGATGCTGGTGAGCTACATACAGTCCATGGGTCACAGAGTCAGACACAACTGAGAGACTAACACTTTCACTTTCACTTTTAGAGTCATGGAGGGTTGATTGGTTATCATCTGGCATAATTAAGTGTCAAGAAGAGGTCTTAACAATAGTTTTACATAAATTCAATGGCAGCCAAAAATGTGAACAGAAATAATTTCCAGAATGAGAGAATTCTGATCTCATTTTTTCTTTTGCTGCTGGTGGTAGATGAGCTACCAAAGAAGGTAAGTAGTATCAGTAAGCCTATATGTTCACCATATGTTTATCGATCCAGTTAATAAACCTTTTCTTGGGACACTTCTAACTACCAGGCACTTTGAGGTGCCAAGGATAGATGTGAGTGAATTGTAAGTCTAAGTCTGATAATTTTGTTTAAACATCCAATGCATAGTTAGTGTATATTTGTGGTTATTATTCCTTGGAGTTGTGAGTTTTAAAGTTATTTCTCCCTTGACTAATGCTTCAATTTATAAGCAAAATTTTGCCTCTTCTCACAATCTTGAAAGTCAATCATGGACAAATCTTGGGTTTTGTTGTTTTGTTTCTTTGACTCAGATAATAACAATAATAGATGTTACTGACATTTGTTGATCATTTAATGATGTCAGGCACAGAGCTAAATGCCACACATATATCATTAAAGAGACACAAGTAAATAACCATCCAGTGGAGAAAAGAAGACACCTGGGATCTGAACTTTGGAAATTGACTCCAGGGCCTCTGTTCCTTAGAACACTGCAAGACTAAGAGTGGCAAATTAACCAGTCAACAACCGCCTTACAAATAACAAGTTTTATTTTTAAATTTACAATTGTCTGAGCAATGGATATTCTGCTATTAGTAAAAACAGAAGTAAGACACTAGAAAAATAAAATTAAAATACAAAATAGAAGCTCAATTTCTTTTACGTTTAGAAGAAATAGCTTTACTCTATCAAAAGTCAATAGAAATGAATCATAATTTATCTACATGTTTCAAGTGATACAGAATTTAAATGTATCTTGTCAATGACTTATAAAAATTTGCAAATCTACCCCAGTCCAGAGCTACATCTTTGAGTAGCACTGAATTAAATCTATCTCTTTTAGTGGTGATATATAATATCCCCATTGANACTGGAGTGCGGTGCCATTGAACTATTGAAACAGTTTCAATAGTTTCTGTCATTTGCAATAATGTACTTATACACTGATGCATCTAATTATATCTAGGGGACTTACATTAAAAAAACTGATAAAGAACACACACAATGGATGATTTTTTTACATTAGTCATGTCATAGGTAGCAATATTAATTAGATAAGGTTTGAGCTAAGTTTTCTGCTATTACTACTGTAATTGCACACACTTGTCTGCCACCCAAGAAAATAAAATACAAAAAAAAAAAGACTTTAAGAAAACGTGTTGTAGGAATAAACTTCCATCTGTTCTAATTTAGAAAAAAAGCATTCCCAAATTAATGTATTTTATTAACAATTTCTCTAGGACACACAGATTAATTGAGCTGTCCATACTTGTGCTATGACCTAGAGGCTGGGATACTCTGCCTGTCTTAGAGTGTAGCCCAGAGGCTACAGCTTGCAGGAATTTTTTTTTTTGAGGGCCTGGGAGAGAGGCAAGCCCAAGTCCAACTGAAAAGTCAAGTTGAGAGAAACTACAACTGCGAAATACTTGCTTGTTATCTTTACTTTTTGGAGAGAAGTGTGTTTGCTTTTAACAAGTGTAGACTATCTCTTGCAATACAGTTGTAATACATCATATCTTTGTAACCCAAGGGTTCTAAAATGTAAAATCTTTAATAGCTTTCTAGATGTACTTCCCCACCAATGGTAAGCACTGCAGTGACATGAAAATATATTATTGTTGCTGCATGGTATCAGCAACATTTATCAAATAGCCTTTTTTTGTGCATCTTTGTATTAAAATTTTTAAATTTTACTTTAATTGTGAGAAAAGCATGATTAATTATTTATGATTACAAAATATGAGCAGTAATATATAAATACTATTGTAGTTGTACAAGAAGCAAACATTTTTCTAGATTGATAATTTATATAAGATTAATAGAAGAGAAAACTTAGAAGTTATCCTTTAAATATAATTAAAATTTTACCAATCCATAAATTGCAGACAGAAACACACTGAAGATGATACAGTTTCATGCAAAAGTGATGAAATAAGTGCATGTATATATGCTAAGTTACTTCAGTTGTGTCCAACGCTTTACAAACCTATGCATAATAGCCTGCCCAGGCTCCTCTGCTCTGTCCATGGAATTCTCCAGGCAAGGATACTCGAGTGGGTTGCCCTGTCATCCTCCAGAGGATCTGCTGTACCCTTCTCTGACTCGATTGAACCTGCATCTCTTTTATGTCTCCTGCATTGGCAGGTGGAATTTTTACTACCAGTGTCACCTGGGATGCCTGAAATAATAAGTAATTTTCATTAAAATATATTAATTCATATAAAGCAAGCTTTAGAAGCAAGCTTTCTGATTGGAAAACAATAAAAATTATATTAAATTAATAGAAGCAGTAAAAGAAGTATGAAATAAAATCCCTTTCAACATTTTTTTTCAAAATTGTTCTTTTAACAGTAGTTTTAGTCAATGCATTTTATATTTTTAAGCTAAGTATAATATAATTCCAATTTCTATATGGCAGATATTTGGCATATATCTGATACTGTTTTAAGGAGATAAATGATAAGAGTTCTACAATGTAAAACAAATAGGTAACATAAAAATACTGTGATTATTTTTTACTTCATAGATTTTTTTTTAAGTTTACATAAAAACTTGGTAAAATATAAAGGGTTCTAATATACTCCCTTTGCTCCTCAGCCTCCTCACCACTCAGCATTCCCTATTATTTGCATGTTGCATTTATGGGATACAATTGTTATGATTAGTGAACCAATGTTGATATTTTATTTACTAACTAAATGCTCTAGTTTACCTTGGTGTTCATTCCTCATCCTGTTGGAGAAAGAAATAGCAGCGCATTTCATGATTCTTGCCTGGAAAATAACATGGACAAAGCAACCTGGTGGGCTATAGTCCATGTGGTTGTAAAGTGTCAGACATTAATGAGCACATACAAACTGCTTTGTCTTGCTCTATTTGATTCTACGCCTTGTATCCCTCATTACGTTATCATACAGAGCAGTTTCAGTGTGCTAAATGTTTCCTGTGCTCAGCCTCACATATTTTCCCCCCATGCTGACAATCACCTATTTTTCTACCGACTCTGTAATTTTGCCTTTTCCAGAACGTTATTTACTTATAATTGATCAATAATGTCATAATATTCTCCTCAATATAGTTAAACTTTACATGGGTTTTTTTCTGACTATAAACCTCTAAAATTCCTTTTCTTAGAACATTTACTTTAGAAAATGTATAATTGCAAGTCCCTTCTCTGCCCCTCTGAAACATGATCTTTTTTCTCCCAACCTCTAGCCAGTTTTACAATCATGGGAAATCATCATTATTAACAATTTCAGAACTGTATCTTTTAAATGTTAACACAGGAAGAAATGGCAATATTATCTTCCAGTCTCTGATCCATGGTAGGGGCATAACTTATTTGGGTACCAATAAGCAAACAAAGATGGCTAAATTAAAGAGAAATCTTTGTTCAATAGAAATAGCATATATTCAGGAGTTACTAAATGTGTTGAACACACTTGTTGAACAATGATCTCTCCAGTTTTCTCCAGGAATTTCCCACTAGAGAGCCCCTGTGCTTAAAAACCCACCTTAATTTTGTTTCAATGGGGTTGAGTTTAGCCCCTCTCCTCTATTAAAATAGTCTTAATAAAGTATTCCCTACTTTTTTAACCTTGTCCAGGATAGATATTACTTTGATAGAAATATACAGTATTCAGAATTTCAGATTTTTTATTTTCACTTAGTAATATGCCTTTAAGGCTCTCCCATGTCTTTTTGTGACTTGATTTTCTTTAAGTTTAATTTTTGTATGACTGTCTCTTTTTTTTTCATATATTTAATTATTCAAGAACATTTTGGTGGCTTCCAATGTTTATCAATTAAAGACATTTCCACTAAAATCAGGAACAAAACAAAGGTGCCCACTTTCACCACTAATATTCAACATAGTTTTGGAAATCCTAGCCACAGTAGTCAGAGAAGAAAAAGAAATGAAAGAATCCTGATTGGAAAATATGTAGTAAAACTCTCACTGCTGTAGATTACATGATCCTCTACATAGGAAACCCAAAAGATGCTACCAGAAAGAATAATTCTGGTAGTATCAATGAATATGTTGATGCTAATTAATAAATATAGTAAAGTTGCAGTTTATAAACCGAAATACTTTGCATTTCTGTACAGTAACATCTGCTGGATCATGGAAAAAGCAAGAGAGTTCCAGAAAAACATCAATTTCTGCTTTATTGCCTATGCCAAAGCATTTGACTGTGTGTATCACAATAAACTGTGGAAAATTCTGAAAGAGATGGGAATACCAGACCACCTA
>SJYW01046577.1:0-11061 GCA_006410735.1 Raphicerus campestris | reverse complement strand
TCCAAGGAGTAAGCGTCTTTTAATTTCATGACTGCAATCACTATGTGCAGTGATTTTGAAGTATCCCTTCCTATTAGACAATTCTGTAACTGCAACAGAGTTGTAGATCACTTCAAGCTTTGTAGGTTTGGCAACTCTGTGTTGTCAAAAGGGAAAAAAGTCTGGAAATCTTTTTGTAAAATATGACCATATGGAAAAGAATGAATGAGTACCTCAATGTATGTATATGTNTGTAACTGCAACAGAGTTGTAGATCACTTCAAGCTTTGTAGGTTTGGCAACTCTGTGTTGTCAAAAGGGAAAAAAGTCTGGAAATCTTTTTGTAAAATATGACCATATGGAAAAGAATGAATGAGTACCTCAATGTATGTATATGTAAAAAGAAATCAAGAAAATAATGAGAAAATAAACCATACACACAATGAACGGTGAGATTGTGACTTAAGTATTCATCAATGAGGAATTCCAAAACTGGCATCACAGGAAAGAGAGACTTAGTTTCCTCTTCATTAACTATGGGTTTATTCTGGGAGAACATTATTTTAAATTCCTGCCAAGTCTTAATTTTGTGCCATGTGCATGAACTGACTACTAAAAAATGAAATAAAAAACCAATGCCATGTGATTAATACATTATTCTTTTTAAGAAATAGAACCAGGAGAAATGAGTTATAGTTCTGTAGAGAATATGAATTTTAGCCCACAGATGCAAGTAGCAAGAACTGCATTACCTCATTTTCTTTAAATCAACTTAAATCTTTTCTGAGGGCAGTTTAACCCCAGTTGTTACTGAGATTCCCATTTCTCTGCAAAGCTATTCAAATTCTCTGGTTTCTGTGAGCTATTTAGACATGATAGAATCTCATCTTGTTGTCAGTACCCCTCTCCCCCACCCCGATTACCTCTGANGAGGGCAGTTTAACCCCAGTTGTTACTGAGATTCCCATTTCTCTGCAAAGCTATTCAAATTCTCTGGTTTCTGTGAGCTATTTAGACATGATAGAATCTCATCTTGTTGTCAGTACCCCCCTCCCCCACCCCGATTACCTCTGAAATGCCGATGGTGGCACCTGCATGGCCTCTCAGGTCCCCCAAGGTTACATCTTCTCTCCCACTCTCATAGTGGGGGAATTTTGCTATGCACATCACAAAGCTATCACCTTCTAGAAGCTGTCACCTCCCCAGTGGACTGGCACAGGCTTTCTTGGGGGCTGCACATTTCTTACCATGTCCTTATTTCAGGGCCATCTTTTTCTTCTCTCTTACGGCTCTCAGAAGAATCAATTTTCTCTCTCCCCTGTCTAGCACACTTGGGATAATCTCTTCAAAGAGTTTAGGTTTTTACAAAAGGCAGCAAGAAATGTTTATTCTGAGAAAAGCTTCTGCTTTCAGTTCAGCAAAAGTCCCTAAGCAAAAAAGAGCAACCTCATTGAAAAGGATGAAAAGAAATATAGAGGAAAAACAAATACTATTTCATATTTTAATAAACCAATCTGCTATATCTGGGATGTTTAACAATAGTAAGTGAGATTCCCTAGTCAACTTGTGAAAGAGAGGCAGACATTTCTCAAAAGAAATGATGGTTGTGATGTGTTGGTGTGAGTCTTCTTGAGAAGCGTTTATGGATTAACATCCCTAGAAGCCTATAAAACTGCAGTAATGGATTCAAGTTTCCATTTATCTTGTGTGTTAGAGTGTAAAGTCCTTGGGGGTGAGGTCGGGGAAGGGTCAATACAGCTATTTATTGCAGGCACCAGCTCAATGCCTGAGATAGAGCAGGTCTTCAATAAACCTTTGTTAAAAGAATGAATGAGTTAATGGAGCTAAAGATGGTAGTCTACCAATATTAGTTTTCAGTTTACAGCAACTTATAATAATTCTCCAAAGGACTTCAAGATGATGAGCCCACTTCTGGTTCATCAGTTTCAACTGTGAACTGTAAATTGTACATTCACTATATTTAATTCCTTAATTCATTTTATTTAAGTCCACTCATTTTATTTTATTCTAATTCCTTAATATTGATCATCGATATTTGGTGGAGTTTTATGACATTTTGCCAAACACTTAGCTAATATTTCATTAACAACAGTGCTCCTAGGACCTAACTATACTCTTTTATTGGAACTTGCATCCAGAAATATTTGAGATTCACTCTCAATAGGATTGAAAATACTAATATGCAATGGTGAAGGGACATTTGCAGTTTCAGCAGCTTTTTTGTATTTACTTTAAAAAAAAGTTCACTTAAATCTCATGATTATCAGTGAATTAGCAACTATTTAGTCACTATAATAATTATAATATCATATCACTATAACATAATATTTAAGTTTTTCAGATATTGCAAATCTCTTGACCATCTTCACATGAATAAAGAATTATATTTATTAATTCTCCTGCCTCTCTTTCAGAGTTTCTTGCAGAAGTTCTAATTCTATTCTATTCCATTCTATATCTTTGCTCACCTCATCATGAGGCATCTTTTATTTATGAAATGATCTACTGTTCTATAACAGTAATCAGCATGTTATATAATCACATACTTCATATATTGGGTTGGCCAAAAAGCTCATTCAGGTTTTTCATAACATCTTATGGGAAAACCCAGATGAACTTTTTGCCAGCTCAGTACTATGGATAGCATTCTTTGTGTATTGCGTTTAGCATGGGCTGTGTTTAGTTGCTCTGTCATGTCTGACTCTTTGCGACTCCATGGACTGTAGCCCACCAGGCTCCTCTGTCCATGAGGATTCTTCAGGCAAGAATACTGGAGTGTGTTGCTATGCCCTCCTCCAGGGGATCTTCCCAAAGCAGGGGTCGAAACCAGGTTTCCCACATTGCAGGTGTATTCTTTACCATCTGAGCCACCGTGGAAGCCCTGTATTAACATACTTTTAAGTAAATTTAATTCTCTGAACAGAACACTTGTTCTTTATGTAGATCATTATTATTTTTAAGTGCTTGTAGTTTACAAATGATGTAATTGGAGTCATTCAGGAGTAAAAAAGATGTCTTTTTTAAAAAATAAATTCAATATTTAATAGAGGGTTCTTTAACTTCATTTCAATATACACACATTAAAAGAAAAGAAAAATAGAAACAATGAAAAAGAATAACAACACAAACATCATCAAATCGGGCTGACTAAAGATGTCTTTTGATCACACCTGGGTTCTTTATTTTCATTCCTGACTTTCTTTCAGAAATTATTTAACTTGAATAATAATACATATCTTCCACCAAGCCTACATTTGAGGCAGTGTTAGTAATTTAGGCATCCTTCTCTACTAGCAAATGTGAGAACATCCTAACTGAAAGGTGGGACTTCTGAATTTAGTTTGGTTGTTGTGAACATTAATGTGCTCATGTTTTTGAATCATGTTTGCATGTTTGAAAAATATTAAATTAAAAATATTTATCATACAAGTCTGAACCTGGAAAGCGCCAACCTTTCAAAACTGTGATTCTCATTCCTCACTTTCTGAGCATCTGTTAATTACTCTCCATATTTTAGGGGATATTACTTTTTCTTGACAAAGAGCATTTGGTGAAAACTAGAGCTTGGTGTATATATATAATTAAGAGAGGCTGAATTGCAGGGTAGCTTTTGTTTTGTACTCTGATTAACCAAATTGTAGCACTTTCCTTTTACCACCCAAGTAGGACTGCAAAAGGAAGATAGTTACACACTTCAAAACGAGGATTAGGCCAGGGCCTTGATGATGGCGGGGGTCCCACTGCTACACGTAATGTGCTGCTTCTGCATGCTAGGAGATGGAATGTAGTGCCATTCCGTGGCATCACTCAGCAGGTGCAAATGAAGTATGAAATGGAAATTCCAACCCACACAATGCACAGAGAAAAGACCCCACAGCACTTTGTAGTCACTGCTGTGTCAGGCTATTTACTCTCATAGGCAGCTCAGCTCCACCTAGGCAAGTGCCCCAAATCTCTCTGACTCTGACACCTGTGAGAGAAACTGAGTTTTGCTTTGTGAGACTTTGGTTATATTGATTCCCCTTCAAGAATCCCCATCCTTCCGGAAGAAGACCAGTTGGAGTATTTAGGAGCTGGTTACTTTCTTAACAGGGAAGAATGATGTGAGGGTAGGAGTAGGTGCTATTGAGAAATGTGAGTGATGCTCAAAATGGATAATAAGGTGATCCTGAAATTAAGTTCCACATGGAATTAGCATTCTTTTAACTTATGAGAAAATATTATAGCTAATATATTTGCTTGTTCCATTTTTTAAAGATCTGAAGGGAACCTGCCATCCATCACTGTTGATACCTGATTTAAGGATGACACAAACATTTGTATAATAAAATTATCTTAATTAATTCAGATAAATTAGTATCACCATGCCTTTAAAATATTTCTGCATATCTGTCTATGTACCTATCTACCTACCTACCTACTTATCTACCTAATTGATCTCAGTCTACTTATTTGATATTATTAGTCAGAGCTAAAACTTAACTGATAATTTTAAAGACTATAAATGTTAGTGCCTCCTGGGGACAAGCCTCAATTTTCATTAGAGTATATTGAAAATGACAATGTCTACTTATTTTTGTCTTCCAGTTTTATTGAGATATAATTAACATACAGCACTGTAAAACTTTAGGGTATACTGCATAATGATTTGATTTGCATACATCAAAATGATGAGCACAGTAAATTTAGTGAGCATCCATCATCTCATATGGGTACAAAATTAAAACAGAAAAAAATTTCTTGTGATTAGATCTCTTAGGATTTATTCTTTAATCATTTACAGATATAACACCCAGAAGTATTAATTATATTTATCATATTGTACATTACATCCTTAGTACTTATCTTATAGGTAGGAATTTGTACATTTTGACTACTTTCATCCAGTTTCCTCCACCCCACCTCTGGTAACCACCTCTGATCTCTTTTTCTATGAGTTTGTTTCTGAAGTATATCTGACCTACAAGACTGTTAGTTCCTGTTACATAATACAAGAGAATCACTATTTCTGTACATTTCAAGCTGATCAAGATAANTCTGGTAACCACCTCTGATCTCTTTTTCTATGTGTTTGTTTCTGAAGTATATCTGACCTACAAGACTGTTAGTTCTTGTTACATAATATAAGAGAATCACTATTTCTGTACATTTCAAGCTGATCAAGATAAGTCTAGTTACAATGTGTCAACATACAAAGATATTACATAGTTACTGACTGTATTCCCCACACTGTTCTTTTCATATTCTGACTCATTTATTTTGCAATGGGCTTTGTACCTCTTAATCTCTCTCACCTATTTTTTTGCTTCCTCGATTTCTTTCCCTTCTGGCAAATACCTGTTTGTTCTCTGTATCAGTAACTCTCTTCCTGTTTTGTTACAGTTGTTCATTTTTTAAAGATTCTACATATAAGTGAAATCATACAGTATCTATTTTTCTTTGTCTCTTGCTCTAACTTTTTTCACTCAGCATAATACCCTCTAGGTCCATCAGTGCTGTCTCAAATGGCAAGATTTCATTGTTTATGACTGAGCAATGGCAACCCACTCCAGTACTCTTGCCGGCAGAGAAGGTCACATGGAGGGAGGAGCCTGGTAGGCTGCAGTCTACGGGATTGCTAGGAGTTGGACATGGCTTCACTTTCACTTTTCCCTTTCCACTTTCCTGCATGGGAGAAGGAAATGGCAACCCACTCCAATATTCTTGCCTGGAGAATCCCAGGGACGGGAGAGCCAGGTGGGCTGCCGTCTATGGGGTCGCACAGAGTTGGACACGACTGAAGCGACTTAGCAGCAGCAGCAGTATTCCAGTGTATGCATGTGTGTATATATATATATATATACACCATATCATCTTTATTCATCTGTTGAGGGGCACTTAGTTTGCTCCCATATCTTGACAGTTACTATTGTAAATAATGTTGCAGTGAGCAGAGGGTTGCATATAACTTTTCTAATTAGTATTTTTGTTTTCTTTGGATAAATACTCAGGCATGATATTGCTGGATAATATGTTAGGTCTATTTTTAATTTTTTGCAGAACATGCATACTATTTCCCATAATGGCTATGCTAATTTACATATCCATCAAAGGTGTACAAGGGTTTCCTTTCTCCACATCCTTGTTATTTTTTGTCATTTTGATAATGGCCATTCTGACAGGTATAAGGAGATATCTCATTGTGGTTTTGATCTGAATTTCCCTGATAATTGTTGATGTTTAGACTCTTTTCTTGTACCTGTTGGCCATCTGTATATCTTCTTTGGAGAAATGTCTATTTAAGTCTTCTGTCCATTTTTTGATTGGGTTGTTTGTTTTTTTGATGTATGAGTTCTTTTTATATTTTGAATATTAACTCCTTATCAGATATATCATTTGCAAATATTTTCTCTGAACCAATAGGTTGTCTTTTCACTGTTGATTGTTGCCTTTGCTGTAAAAAAGCTCTTTAGGTTTATGTAGTCCATAATGTCTCTGCTAATTTGGAGTCTACATTTTAGGAAACTTGAATAATGGATACCCCAAAAATGAGTAGCATAGAAATATACATAGCAAAATTTAACTCATTTTAACAATGAGGAGGCAATAAAGGAGACAATTAAAAGATAAAAGCTAGCATGTTTTAATCAAAATAAGAACTGTAAATAGTTTAAAAATCAACACTGTTTAATTATTCTAAGATGGTAAAGCCAATATAAAGTGAGTTAGGTAAATGAATATCAAAATATGTGTGAGCAATATTGTATTGATAGATGCAGAATTGTTAGAACTTCACATCGAATATATATTGAGGAAATCTCTGGCCTCCTCTTTAAGCCTAAATTTCCTCATCTTTATAAGATAATAGTAATAAAATAAGAGCCATTACGCAAGATTTCATAGGGATTAAGGAAAATAATCTGTGTATAGCAGAGTTCCTGGCCCATAAAAAGTACTGGAACAATAATAGCAGCAACTGGATTTGCTTATTAGTAGCTCTAAAGAAGTCTTAGAATACATAAGTTTAAATTTTACAGTTTATATTTGGCCTTAGTTATCATGTGTTATAAATCTGAATAAATTAGCATTTATAGATTTTATACACATAGGAGTCTAATTGGAAAAATTTATCTGGAATAGGGTCTTTAAAAGTCTAAAACTGGGATTATACATTATTATTGTTTAGTTCTTATATACAAAGTGAAAAGCATCATCATTTTAAATAGTTTGGGGCTACCATATTCCTTTGTCTACAGGGATGCACAATGCCCTTGAAGAATGGTTTTGCCCATGGTATTTACTAAAATCTGGAATGCAATTCCAACAATTAATTGAAGATTTCCTTTTGGTGACCCTTTTTATGCCAAATCCAATGGCTTCTTGTTACACGACATTAAATACTTTTAACCTACGGCCTTGTAGGTGATGATTCTTACATTTTCGGTGGGCCGGCAAAAATAGCCCACATCTAGCATAGTCAAACATTTTCCTGGTGGCCCAGTGGTAAACCANACCATATCATCTTTATTCATCTGTTGAGGGGCACTTAGTTTGCTCCCATATCTTGACAGTTACTATTGTAAATAATGTTGCAGTGAGCAGAGGGTTGCATATAACTTTTCTAATTAGTATTTTTGTTTTCTTTGGATAAATACTCAGGCATGATATTGCTGGATAATATGTTAGGTCTATTTTTAATTTTTTGCAGAACATGCATACTATTTCCCATAATGGCTATGCTAATTTACATATCCATCAAAGGTGTACAAGGGTTTCCTTTCTCCACATCCTTGTTATTTTTTGTCATTTTGATAATGGCCATTCTGACAGGTATAAGGAGATATCTCATTGTGGTTTTGATCTGAATTTCCCTGATAATTGTTGATGTTTAGACTCTTTTCTTGTACCTGTTGGCCATCTGTATATCTTCTTTGGAGAAATGTCTATTTAAGTCTTCTGTCCATTTTTTGATTGGGTTGTTTGTTTTTTTGATGTATGAGTTCTTTTTATATTTTGAATATTAACTCCTTATCAGATATATCATTTGCAAATATTTTCTCTGAACCAATAGGTTGTCTTTTCACTGTTGATTGTTGCCTTTGCTGTAAAAAAGCTCTTTAGGTTTATGTAGTCCATAATGTCTCTGCTTATTTGGAGTCTACATTTTATGAAACTTGAATAATGGATACCCCCAAAATGAGTAGCATAGAAATATACATAGCAAAATTTAACTCATTTTAACAATGAGGAGGCAATAAAGGAGACAATTAAAAGATAAAAGCTAGCATGTTTTAATCAAAATAAGAACTGTAAATAGTTTAAAAATCAACACTGTTTAATTATTCTAAGATGGTAAAGCCAATATAAAGTGAGTTAGGTAAATGAATATCAAAATATGTGTGAGCAATATTGTATTGATAGATGCAGAATTGTTAGAACTTCACATCGAATATATATTGAGGAAATCTCTGGCCTCCTCTTTAAGCCTAAATTTCCTCATCTTTATAAGATAATAGTAATAAAATAAGAGCCATTACGCAAGATTTCATAGGGATTAAGGAAAATAATCTGTGTATAGCAGAGTTCCTGGCCCATAAAAAGTACTGGAACAATAATAGCAGCAACTGGATTTGCTTATTAGTAGCTCTAAAGAAGTCTTAGAATACATAAGTTTAAATTTTACAGTTTATATTTGGCCTTAGTTATCATGTGTTATAAATCTGAATAAATTAGCATTTATAGATTTTATACACATAGGAGTCTAATTGGAAAAATTTATCTGGAATAGGGTCTTTAAAAGTCTAAAACTGGGATTATACATTATTATTGTTTAGTTCTTATATACAAAGTGAAAAGCATCATCATTTTAAATAGTTTGGGGCTACCATATTCCTTTGTCTACAGGGATGCACAATGCCCTTGAAGAATGGTTTTGCCCATGGTATTTACTAAAATCTGGAATGCAATTCCAACAATTAATTGAAGATTTCCTTTTGGTGACCCTTTTTATGCCAAATCCAATGGCTTCTTGTTACACGACATTAAATACTTTTAACCTACGGCCTTGTAGGTGATGATTCTTACATTTTCGGTGGGCCGGCAAAAATAGCCCACATCTAGCATAGTCAAACATTTTCCTGGTGGCCCAGTGGTAAACCATCTGTCTGCAATGCAGGAGACCTGGCTTCAGTCTCTGGGTCAGGAAGATCCTCTAGAGAATGGAATAGCCACTCACTCTAGTATTCTTGCCTGGAGAATTTCATGGACTTTGGAGCCTGGCAGGCTACAGTCCGTAAGGTTGCATAGAGTTGGACATGACTGAGTGACTAATGTACGCACACATGCAAAAGCATAGTCAAGCATAAGAGATACCAGTGAAGTCAAACAAACTTGGCTTGTGATTGGTTAGAAGTATAAAGGGAGTGGGAAATAGAAGTCTAGACTGACTCTCAACTTTTAAATTTTACTTCCTAGAGAAGTGGTGGCCCATTTATTAAGATAGAGTATATAGGAGGTAGAATAAATTTTGTAGAAAATTTGTTGAGTTCATTTTGGATATATTGTGTTTGAGTCAACTACAGTACATGTATCTGTTAGACACTGGGTCTAGGTATTAGATCTATGTTGTAGTAGTAATATTTATAATTATGAATGTGGGGTTTTGCTTTTTGCATGAAGATTGTAAACCATATCCTTGGTAAGTATTAAGAACGTAGAAAGGACAGGCTGTAGATTTAGGTACAACTTCGGGACAGCAGTTCTAACTTCATTCCTTTCTTGGGAACTCTTCTATGACTTACCTTGTGTCTTGGATACCACAGTGTCATTCAGAAAGAATCTTTAAAAATAAGATTACCTTCTTAAGGTAAGAAGCAGCAGAACTCTGGTCATTATCAATACTAAAGAAAAGTGAATGAGTGCTAAGTCACTTTAGTTGTGTTCAACTCTTTGTGACAGTATGAACTGTAGCCTACCAGGCCCCCTCTGTTCATGGGTTTCTTGCACAGGATTACTGGAGTGGGTTGCTATTTCCTACTCCATGGGATCTTCCCTACCCAGGGTCTGAACCCTGTATTGGCAGGCTGGTTCCTTACCACTAGTGCCACCTGGGAAGCCCCAAAGGAAAAACTAGAAAAAGATAAATTAGCAAAGGGAACTGTCAGAGATGGAGTAAGATGGGAGAGAGAAGCCAAGTGAAACAGAGTTTCAAAAATAGGGTGCTTCACTGTCAAATATTCCTATATGGTTAAAAAAGCTAAATGAAAGGTTTGTATTTTTGCTTTAACCAATAAATCATTGGTGATTTTTGCCAGAGCAGTTTCATTATGCTGTTTTGGATAGAACCTCACTGCAGTAGATGGAAGTACAATGAATAATAAGTAACTGAAAAGTAGGTACAGGGATCCTCGATTATTCTAGAGAGGAGTGGAGTTATGCAAATTAAAAATGGGGGTACCTATACAGTTGGATGAAAGGAAACTGGAAGGAGAAATGCTATGAAGATGAAGAAGACTTGGCATATTTTCACTATGTGTAGAAGTACCCAGAATAGAATAAGAGAAGCTGAAAATGAGATAGAGAGGTTAGAGGGTGGGGGTGGGAGGCTGTGATTTAGGCAATATAAAGAGCAAGTGTGAAGACTGGGAGGCATTAATCTGGATTAAAAGAAACTTTCTATAAGAGGGAAGAAGGTGAAATTTTCTTTCTTTAGGATGGAAGATGAGAGGATTTATATCTGATCATACTGATTTCTAGAGTAATAAATGAGATCATATCTTGAGAAGGAGGTGGTATTAGAAAATGGTACAAATTTCACTTAATAAAATGGAAGACAGACATGACACATAAATGTAGATAAATAAATGAAGATAGGTGCTTCATGGAGCACTCTGCAAAGAATGGAGTACTCTGAAAGGGAATAACAGGTCACAAAATTCAGATTGAGATTTAGGGAAGGCTTTCAATTTAATGGATATCTGAGTACATCAAGGCTGTATATTGTCACTTATATGTTATTTAACTTACATGCAGGGTACATCATGAGAAACGCTGGGCTGAAAGAAGTACAAGCTGGAATCAAGA
>SJYW01046576.1:0-13760 GCA_006410735.1 Raphicerus campestris | reverse complement strand
AATTCCTGTAATTTTAGGGAGTGAGAAGTACCTATAACATTACCTTTATATAATTTTAAATATAATTACAAGTAACTCAATTGCTGATTAGGACTGCTCCAATATCTTCGCACATGCTTTATCTTACTTCTTAAGTGAAGACTATTGGGAACAAATAAGGCAACAATCACACAAAGGTTTGAAGCAAAGCCCAGGGTTGATGATCTCAGGCTCCTTTGGCTTTTGAGATATATTACTGTATAGTAAAATCTCACTATCCAACAAGGCAGGTTTTATTTTCCCAATCAAGTGATTATATTAAAAAGTTATAATTCATTGTTTCCTGTGGTGTTTTATTAGATTCTAGTATAGATCTGATCAATCAATGATTCTAAAGAGTCACTTGTGTACTGTCAGAGCACAGTACAAGAAATAGTGTAAAAATTCACTGTAGGTGTTTTGACCAGGAAGAATTTAACACAAAGAAATTTGTGGTTATAGTACTGGTTAAAAGGCCGGATATATAGAACATAAGGAATTATCAGATATAAATCTTTTGTTTGTTTCACATCTATAAAACTTACAGCTAAATACAAAAATATTAAATAAGTTACATATATCTCAGGGCTTTCTTGCCACACATCAATTATAGACGAAAATGGTCTAAGCTAAACTTTCACAGCCCACAAGAATGCTATTTCTAAAATGTAAATAAACCTTGAATCTAGCTTTAAGGGAAGTTGAAAAATGTAGCTTTTAGCTTTCTAACCACTATGATAAAAGACAGAAGGGAGTTGAAGAGTTGAAAATGTGTAAAAATTTCCAGTTGGCTATTCAGTACCACAAATAGGACTTTTCTAGGAGAAACACCAGTTACTTCCAATTTATGTTTAAGAATCTGCTCAAGAGATTCAAGTGATTATATTAAAGTCAAGAGACTTTCCTGGCTGTCCAGTGCTTAAGACTCTGTACTTCCACTGCAGGAGTTCAATCCCTGGTTGAGAAACCAAGATCGCACATGCCATGGAGCATGACCAAAAGCAAACAAACAAAAAGTGTTCAATTAACTGTAGATGTGCCAGTTGTTTAGTAATCACCAATAAGTATGCCAAAATTGTTTACAAATAGTTGATTCCCCTTAGATGAAAGGATTTCTATTTTAACAACAAATGAATTATTTCAAATTATGCTTAGCAATTAAATTAATAATAATCTGTATATTTATTTTATGATCTATGAATAACCTTCTTCTTACTGAGTTGGTCATTTGTCTTTATTAAGAACTGTTAAAATATTTTAGCAAAAAGTAGCTAAAAGCAATGTCTTACTTTGTTCTGGTTTTCTGTTTTGTTGTTGTGACCTAGGATGTGTATTTTCCTTGAAANATAACCTTCTTCTTACTGAGTTGGTCATTTGTCTTTATTAAGAACTGTTAAAATATTTTAGCAAAAAGTAGCTAAAAGCAATGTCTTGCTTTGTTCTGGTTTTCTGTTTTGTTGTTGTGACCTAGGATGTGTATTTTCCTTGAAAGTTAATAATTTTCTCCTAAGGCAGTGATATAGTGATATTTAGAAGTTTATTGATCCCAGGGCCTCTTGGATTCCCTATGCACTAATTTCCTTAAATTGTAATGACTGTATTTTCTTTAGTTCCTGCTGCTATTTCTACTGGTCTTAACTTTCATCTGTCTTTGTCTCCTTGTTTTGTCCATTCATTCTTTATGTTTCATTGCTAAGTGCAAGAGCTTCTCTATGTCTTGTTAGGAAAACTGCTACTCTTTAATCATTTATAATCTGCTTGTCATGTTACACACTGTTGTATTAATATATTGGGGTCAGTTTTTATGAGCCATCTTTTAATAGTCACAATCAAAAACTGTGCTTATGTAAACACTAAGCTTCTGGTAAAAATTTGTTGATTTCAATCACATTAAAATATTGCATTATCTTTCTACTTAATATGTGTCATTCTGTAAACATTTCTCAAGTGTGTATGCTTTCTTCAATTTCCTCTAAAAGCTGAGTTTTAGCCAACTTCATATTCTAAGGAGCCAGAACTTATTTTGCAATCTATTGATCTGGTTAAAATAGAAGTATGTTTTTCAGAACCCCCTTCCTTGTATGGTTCTAAGTGAGAGGTGGCCGAAAGAGACATGTGTGTGAAATTTGGAGTACATAAGTGAAGCAAGAGCAATTCCTGAAGACTGCCACATATCCATGGGTTTAAGCCTCCTCATAATCTCATCAGCCCTTCCTTCTGACTGCTGGATTTGCTGACAAACTGATGCCCCCAGTCCACCCTCATATGCTTAGCTGCAGACTCATAGAGATAAAGCTACCCAAAGGCAACAGCTTCCCATAGATCTTAGCACAAAGTTCTGCATCTCAGGCCCACATTTGGATGCAGAACTCTATTCACACAGACTGGTTAGAATCTTCTTTGTTCCCCTACCTCCCCCTCTAGGTTTTTGCTATCCAAGCTCTGTCCACAAATATAAGAGGTCAAATTAGCATAGTAAACCATTTATCCTATAGCACGCATAGTGATTTTGCTTCCTCGACTGAATTATGATTGAAAAAATCTGGGCCATGATAACACAGTATTAATGCCTTAATAGATCTCATTTTCTCTCTAAACCATATATGTGAACTGTCCTTACCAGTTTATATTCATGAATATTATGAACCTCATTCTAATGACTTCACATCTTCACTGATATAAGGTTTCTTATATACACAGATGCTTAAGTCCCAGTGATTTATTTCATTTTTACTCTCAACATTTTCAGAAAGTCACTTCACTTTGATTCTTCAATAAAGCATGGTAAGGAAACTTCCAGTAAGACTGACTGCTCTAGAAATATCTATGATTTCTTTTTTCTCTCTTTATTTGCTTTTTTACATTTTTAAAAATCTCTTTTTAATCAATTCTCCTTTCTAAGAATTGCATTAAAAATAATCATTATATACAAAAGCACCTACTATATTCATTTTTTTTATAATGCCAAAATATATATAGCTTGACTTCTCATTCCTGTTAACACAGTCCTGTCTAATCAAAGCTATGGTTTTTCCAGTAGTCATGTGTGGATGTAAAATGTGGACCATAAAGAAAGCTGAGCACTGAAGAATTGATGCTTTTGAAAAATGGTGTTGGAAAAGGCTCTGAGAGTCCCTTGGATTGCAAGGAGATCAAAATAGTNGCAAATAAGGCAACAATCACACAAAGGTTTAAAGCAAACCCCAGGGTTGATGATCTCAGGCTCCTTTGGCTTTTGAGATATATTAGTGTATAGTAAAATCTCACTATCCAACAAGGCAGGTTTTATTTTCCCAATCAAGTGATTATATTAAAAAGTTATAATTCATTGTTTCCTGTGGTGTTTTATTAGATTCTAGTATAGATCTGATCAATCAATGATTCTAAAGAGTCACTTGTGTACTGTCAGAGCACAGTACAAGAAATAGTGTAAAAATTCACTGTAGGTGTTTTGACCAGGAAGAATTTAACACAAAGAAATTTGTGGTTATAGTACTGGTTAAAAGGCCGGATATATAGAACATAAGGAATTATCAGATATAAATCTTTTGTTTGTTTCACATCTATAAAACTTACAGCTAAATACAAAAATATTAAATAAGTTACATATATCTCAGGGCTTTCTTGCCACACATCAATTATAGACGAAAATGGTCTAAGCTAAACTTTCACAGCCCACAAGAATGCTATTTCTAAAATGTAAATAAACCTTGAATCTAGCTTTAAGGGAAGTTGAAAAATGTAGCTTTTAGCTTTCTAACCACTATGATAAAAGACAGAAGGGAGTTGAAGAGTTGAAAATGTGTAAAAATTTCCAGTTGGCTATTCAGTACCACAAATAGGACTTTTCTAGGAGAAACACCAGTTACTTCCAATTTATGTTTAAGAATCTGCTCAAGAGATTCAAGTGATTATATTAAAGTCAAGAGACTTTCCTGGCTGTCCAGTGCTTAAGACTCTGTACTTCCACTGCAGGAGTTCAATCCCTGGTTGAGAAACCAAGATCGCACATGCCATGGAGCATGACCAAAAGCAAACAAACAAAAAGTGTTCAATTAACTGTAGATGTGCCAGTTGTTTAGTAATCACCAATAAGTATGCCAAAATTGTTTACAAATAGTTGATTCCCCTTAGATGAAAGGATTTCTATTTTAACAACAAATGAATTATTTCAAATTATGCTTAGCAATTAAATTAATAATAATCTGTATATTTATTTTATGATCTATGAATAACCTTCTTCTTACTGAGTTGGTCATTTGTCTTTATTAAGAACTGTTAAAATATTTTAGCAAAAAGTAGCTAAAAGCAATGTCTTGCTTTGTTCTGGTTTTCTGTTTTGTTGTTGTGACCTAGGATGTGTATTTTCCTTGAAAGTTAATAATTTTCTCCTAAGGCAGTGATATAGTGATATTTAGAAGTTTATTGATCCCAGGGCCTCTTGGATTCCCTATGCACTAATTTCCTTAAATTGTAATGACTGTATTTTCTTTAGTTCCTGCTGCTATTTCTACTGGTCTTAACTTTCATCTGTCTTTGTCTCCTTGTTTTGTCCATTCATTCTTTATGTTTCATTGCTAAGTGCAAGAGCTTCTCTATGTCTTGTTAGGAAAACTGCTACTCTTTAATCATTTATAATCTGCTTGTCATGTTACACACTGTTGTATTAATATATTGGGGTCAGTTTTTATGAGCCATCTTTTAATAGTCACAATCAAAAACTGTGCTTATGTAAACACTAAGCTTCTGGTAAAAATTTGTTGATTTCAATCACATTAAAATATTGCATTATCTTTCTACTTAATATGTGTCATTCTGTAAACATTTCTCAAGTGTGTATGCTTTCTTCAATTTCCTCTAAAAGCTGAGTTTTAGCCAACTTCATATTCTAAGGAGCCAGAACTTATTTTGCAATCTATTGATCTGGTTAAAATAGAAGTATGTTTTTCAGAACCCCCTTCCTTGTATGGTTCTAAGTGAGAGGTGGCCGAAAGAGACATGTGTGTGAAATTTGGAGTACATAAGTGAAGCAAGAGCAATTCCTGAAGACTGCCACATATCCATGGGTTTAAGCCTCCTCATAATCTCATCAGCCCTTCCTTCTGACTGCTGGATTTGCTGACAAACTGATGCCCCCAGTCCACCCTCATATGCTTAGCTGCAGACTCATAGAGATAAAGCTACCCAAAGGCAACAGCTTCCCATAGATCTTAGCACAAAGTTCTGCATCTCAGGCCCACATTTGGATGCAGAACTCTATTCACACAGACTGGTTAGAATCTTCTTTGTTCCCCTACCTCCCCCTCTAGGTTTTTGCTATCCAAGCTCTGTCCACAAATATAAGAGGTCAAATTAGCATAGTAAACCATTTATCCTATAGCACGCATAGTGATTTTGCTTCCTCGACTGAATTATGATTGAAAAAATCTGGGCCATGATAACACAGTATTAATGCCTTAATAGATCTCATTTTCTCTCTAAACCATATATGTGAACTGTCCTTACCAGTTTATATTCATGAATATTATAAACCTCATTTTAATGACTTCACATCTTCACTGATATAAGGTTTCTTATATACACAGATGCTTAAGTCCCAGTGATTTATTTCATTTTTACTCTCAACATTTTCAGAAAGTCACTTCACTTTGATTCTTCAATAAAGCATGGTAAGGAAACTTCCAGTAAGACTGACTGCTCTAGAAATATCTATGATTTCTTTTTTCTCTCTTTATTTGCTTTTTTACATTTTTAAAAATCTCTTTTTAATCAATTCTCCTTTCTAAGAATTGCATTAAAAATAATCATTATATACAAAAGCACCTACTATATTCATTTTTTTTATAATGCCAAAATATATATAGCTTGACTTCTCATTCCTGTTAACACAGTCCTGTCTAATCAAAGCTATGGTTTTTCCAGTAGTCATGTGTGGATGTAAAATGTGGACCATAAAGAAAGCTGAGCACTGAAGAATTGATGCTTTTGAAAAATGGTGTTGGAAAAGGCTCTGAGTCCCTTGGATTGCAAGGAGATCAAAATAGTCAATCCAAACGGAAATCAATCCTGGATATTCATTGGAAGGACAGATGTTGAAGCTGAAGCTCCAATACTTTGGCCACCTAATGTGAAGAACTGACTCATTTGAAAAGACCCTGATGCTGGGAAAGATTGAAGGCAGGAGAAGGGGACGACAGAGTATGAAATGGTTGGATAGCATCACTGACTCGACGAACATGAATTTGAGCAAGCTACAGGAGTTGATGATGGACAGGGAAGCATGGAATGCTGCAGTCCATGGGGTTGTAAAGAGTTGGCCCCACTGAGCAACTGAACTGAAATGAATGTTTTAGGCATAAAAAACCACTAACTCTTGCCAACTTTTTAGCCTAGAGTTTTTCTACACAGATATGCTTAAGGTGCAATGATAAATTATCATGCATATGGTTATTTTACCTTTGTTTCTAGCACTATACAAGGGCTTACATTTGCCAGTTTAAATTAACAACAAGTATTCTAGAATTCCCTGGAGAAGGAAACAGCATCCCACTCCAGAATTCTTGACTAGAGAACCATGGACTCTGGAGCCTGGTGGGCTACAGTCCATCGTGTTGCAAACAGTTGGGCATATCTGAAGTGACTTCACATCCACAACTAAGAATATATTTGATTCAGATATTATTCACTCTTGCAGGAGAGTAGCAACAGTATGAATAGGATATGCTCTGCTCAAATGTAACACAAAGATCTCTAAGTTCAGTAGCAAAGTATATAGCCAAGCTCATACTGTTACTGAGTGAATATTAATCAATCAGGGGCCTGTGCTATGTTTTTATAACAAACTACTCCAATCCCATAAAGATCAAATGTCTGATGGTCATTCACACTCATTTATTGATACATTGTAAATTTGCCATATTTCATTGTGCCTTGGCATAGTCACTGACAGGAGATTAAAGAAGACATGTACTCACCATCTACTTTTATCACCATCTGAGAAGAGTGGTTTGGAAGATTCTTGATTACAGGAATCATATATATACACAACTAGTCTTTTGTGTGCTATTTCTTAAAAAGTTGCTTTTGTACAAAAGTCAAGATGTGCAAGGACAGGTATGATTTCTTTGGGCCAAATTTCATGCTTTTCTCTCTAAGAAGGAAGTTGTTCTTATCAAAATATGTAAGGTACAATGGTATTCTTTATTTGAAAATATAGACAATGCTTAATAGAAGTAATACTCTGATAACAACTTTTTAAATAAAAAATGCAAGTTTCAAAAATTTTTATCTGACTTAGAGATTACTTCACTTAGATGGTTTAGAATGGAGACACACCCATTTTTAAAAAAAATCAACACAAACCAAGAAAGTTACCTTTCCAACTTCTCAGCTGTTGGTCNGCAAATAAGGCAACAATCACACAAAGGTTTAAAGCAAACCCCAGGGTTGATGATCTCAGGCTCCTTTGGCTTTTGAGATATATTAGTGTATAGTAAAATCTCACTATCCAACAAGGCAGGTTTTATTTTCCCAATCAAGTGATTATATTAAAAAGTTATAATTCATTGTTTCCTGTGGTGTTTTATTAGATTCTAGTATAGATCTGATCAATCAATGATTCTAAAGAGTCACTTGTGTACTGTCAGAGCACAGTACAAGAAATAGTGTAAAAATTCACTGTAGGTGTTTTGACCAGGAAGAATTTAACACAAAGAAATTTGTGGTTATAGTACTGGTTAAAAGGCCGGATATATAGAACATAAGGAATTATCAGATATAAATCTTTTGTTTGTTTCACATCTATAAAACTTACAGCTAAATACAAAAATATTAAATAAGTTACATATATCTCAGGGCTTTCTTGCCACACATCAATTATAGACGAAAATGGTCTAAGCTAAACTTTCACAGCCCACAAGAATGCTATTTCTAAAATGTAAATAAACCTTGAATCTAGCTTTAAGGGAAGTTGAAAAATGTAGCTTTTAGCTTTCTAACCACTATGATAAAAGACAGAAGGGAGTTGAAGAGTTGAAAATGTGTAAAAATTTCCAGTTGGCTATTCAGTACCACAAATAGGACTTTTCTAGGAGAAACACCAGTTACTTCCAATTTATGTTTAAGAATCTGCTCAAGAGATTCAAGTGATTATATTAAAGTCAAGAGACTTTCCTGGCTGTCCAGTGCTTAAGACTCTGTACTTCCACTGCAGGAGTTCAATCCCTGGTTGAGAAACCAAGATCGCACATGCCATGGAGCATGACCAAAAGCAAACAAACAAAAAGTGTTCAATTAACTGTAGATGTGCCAGTTGTTTAGTAATCACCAATAAGTATGCCAAAATTGTTTACAAATAGTTGATTCCCCTTAGATGAAAGGATTTCTATTTTAACAACAAATGAATTATTTCAAATTATGCTTAGCAATTAAATTAATAATAATCTGTATATTTATTTTATGATCTATGAATAACCTTCTTCTTACTGAGTTGGTCATTTGTCTTTATTAAGAACTGTTAAAATATTTTAGCAAAAAGTAGCTAAAAGCAATGTCTTGCTTTGTTCTGGTTTTCTGTTTTGTTGTTGTGACCTAGGATGTGTATTTTCCTTGAAAGTTAATAATTTTCTCCTAAGGCAGTGATATAGTGATATTTAGAAGTTTATTGATCCCAGGGCCTCTTGGATTCCCTATGCACTAATTTCCTTAAATTGTAATGACTGTATTTTCTTTAGTTCCTGCTGCTATTTCTACTGGTCTTAACTTTCATCTGTCTTTGTCTCCTTGTTTTGTCCATTCATTCTTTATGTTTCATTGCTAAGTGCAAGAGCTTCTCTATGTCTTGTTAGGAAAACTGCTACTCTTTAATCATTTATAATCTGCTTGTCATGTTACACACTGTTGTATTAATATATTGGGGTCAGTTTTTATGAGCCATCTTTTAATAGTCACAATCAAAAACTGTGCTTATGTAAACACTAAGCTTCTGGTAAAAATTTGTTGATTTCAATCACATTAAAATATTGCATTATCTTTCTACTTAATATGTGTCATTCTGTAAACATTTCTCAAGTGTGTATGCTTTCTTCAATTTCCTCTAAAAGCTGAGTTTTAGCCAACTTCATATTCTAAGGAGCCAGAACTTATTTTGCAATCTATTGATCTGGTTAAAATAGAAGTATGTTTTTCAGAACCCCCTTCCTTGTATGGTTCTAAGTGAGAGGTGGCCGAAAGAGACATGTGTGTGAAATTTGGAGTACATAAGTGAAGCAAGAGCAATTCCTGAAGACTGCCACATATCCATGGGTTTAAGCCTCCTCATAATCTCATCAGCCCTTCCTTCTGACTGCTGGATTTGCTGACAAACTGATGCCCCCAGTCCACCCTCATATGCTTAGCTGCAGACTCATAGAGATAAAGCTACCCAAAGGCAACAGCTTCCCATAGATCTTAGCACAAAGTTCTGCATCTCAGGCCCACATTTGGATGCAGAACTCTATTCACACAGACTGGTTAGAATCTTCTTTGTTCCCCTACCTCCCCCTCTAGGTTTTTGCTATCCAAGCTCTGTCCACAAATATAAGAGGTCAAATTAGCATAGTAAACCATTTATCCTATAGCACGCATAGTGATTTTGCTTCCTCGACTGAATTATGATTGAAAAAATCTGGGCCATGATAACACAGTATTAATGCCTTAATAGATCTCATTTTCTCTCTAAACCATATATGTGAACTGTCCTTACCAGTTTATATTCATGAATATTATAAACCTCATTTTAATGACTTCACATCTTCACTGATATAAGGTTTCTTATATACACAGATGCTTAAGTCCCAGTGATTTATTTCATTTTTACTCTCAACATTTTCAGAAAGTCACTTCACTTTGATTCTTCAATAAAGCATGGTAAGGAAACTTCCAGTAAGACTGACTGCTCTAGAAATATCTATGATTTCTTTTTTCTCTCTTTATTTGCTTTTTTACATTTTTAAAAATCTCTTTTTAATCAATTCTCCTTTCTAAGAATTGCATTAAAAATAATCATTATATACAAAAGCACCTACTATATTCATTTTTTTTATAATGCCAAAATATATATAGCTTGACTTCTCATTCCTGTTAACACAGTCCTGTCTAATCAAAGCTATGGTTTTTCCAGTAGTCATGTGTGGATGTAAAATGTGGACCATAAAGAAAGCTGAGCACTGAAGAATTGATGCTTTTGAAAAATGGTGTTGGAAAAGGCTCTGAGTCCCTTGGATTGCAAGGAGATCAAAATAGTCAATCCAAACGGAAATCAATCCTGGATATTCATTGGAAGGACAGATGTTGAAGCTGAAGCTCCAATACTTTGGCCACCTAATGTGAAGAACTGACTCATTTGAAAAGACCCTGATGCTGGGAAAGATTGAAGGCAGGAGAAGGGGACGACAGAGTATGAAATGGTTGGATAGCATCACTGACTCGACGAACATGAATTTGAGCAAGCTACAGGAGTTGATGATGGACAGGGAAGCATGGAATGCTGCAGTCCATGGGGTTGTAAAGAGTTGGCCCCACTGAGCAACTGAACTGAAATGAATGTTTTAGGCATAAAAAACCACTAACTCTTGCCAACTTTTTAGCCTAGAGTTTTTCTACACAGATATGCTTAAGGTGCAATGATAAATTATCATGCATATGGTTATTTTACCTTTGTTTCTAGCACTATACAAGGGCTTACATTTGCCAGTTTAAATTAACAACAAGTATTCTAGAATTCCCTGGAGAAGGAAACAGCATCCCACTCCAGAATTCTTGACTAGAGAACCATGGACTCTGGAGCCTGGTGGGCTACAGTCCATCGTGTTGCAAACAGTTGGGCATATCTGAAGTGACTTCACATCCACAACTAAGAATATATTTGATTCAGATATTATTCACTCTTGCAGGAGAGTAGCAACAGTATGAATAGGATATGCTCTGCTCAAATGTAACACAAAGATCTCTAAGTTCAGTAGCAAAGTATATAGCCAAGCTCATACTGTTACTGAGTGAATATTAATCAATCAGGGGCCTGTGCTATGTTTTTATAACAAACTACTCCAATCCCATAAAGATCAAATGTCTGATGGTCATTCACACTCATTTATTGATACATTGTAAATTTGCCATATTTCATTGTGCCTTGGCATAGTCACTGACAGGAGATTAAAGAAGACATGTACTCACCATCTACTTTTATCACCATCTGAGAAGAGTGGTTTGGAAGATTCTTGATTACAGGAATCATATATATACACAACTAGTCTTTTGTGTGCTATTTCTTAAAAAGTTGCTTTTGTACAAAAGTCAAGATGTGCAAGGACAGGTATGATTTCTTTGAGCCAAATTTCATGCTTTTCTCTCTAAGAAGGAAGTTGTTCTTATCAAAATATGTAAGGTACAATGGTATTCTTTATTTGAAAATATAGACAATGCTTAATAGAAGTAATACTCTGATAACAACTTTTTAAATAAAAAATGCAAGTTTCAAAAATTTTTATCTGACTTAGAGATTACTTCACTTAGATGGTTTAGAATGGAGACACACCCATTTTTAAAAAAAATCAACACAAACCAAGAAAGTTACCTTTCCAACTTCTCAGCTGTTGGTCTTGGAATTTCACACTTAGCTTCTCTTTTATATAGTGACTTAAGTAAACTGAAAATCCAGTTTTTTCGTTTTAAGTACAGCAGAATTTCAGTCAAAATACTGGCATTGATTCTAGCTTTCTCTTTTTGTTTATATCTTTGAATAAAAAGAGATAATTTCTTCCAAAATGTAGTCAAGGAACAAATAAGTATTTTGTGTTTTGACCCAATTCATTCTAATCTCTGAAAAGCCGCTGTGACCAAGGGTATATTTTTGAACACGTGCCTACATCTGGTATAAGGGAAATAATTATGTCACTGGAATAACATGAAGAGTCTAGACTTAAACATTATATTGTTGGACAAATTAGAACACAATTTCTTTTAAAATATTTTGCTATTACCAAGAACAAAGCATTGTTAAAGTACAAGTGTGTCAAGGAAGAAATAAAAATTTTAAAATATATATTATAAAAAGATTATAATATAACGACAATTTAATGTATAACTAGATAATGAGTTATTTCCGAGAAATACAGAGATCAATGTTTTAGATTTTGAAAGACTACTTTCCTCCTTTTATCTTTCCTAAACAAATAATTTCTCTACTTCCTTAGCAATTGCTGTGGAGACAATTTTTCAGCATTATTTTCAAATTTCCTCAAAATTACTTAAATGTCACTTGACCTCACTTATATAAATTTTTAAAAATTTCCTAACAAATCTAGAAGTCCTAATTCTCCACTGCTAAGTAAAGACTGCAAAGAATATAAAGCTTCTCCATTTTTGGCTGTAAAGAATATAATCAATCTGATTTCGGTGTTGACCATCTGGTGATATCCATGTGTAGAGCCTTCCCTTGTGTTGTTAGAAGAGGGTGTTTGCTAAGACCAGTGCATTTTCTTGGCAAAACTCTTTAAGTCTTTGCCCTGCTTCATTCCACATTTCAAGGCCAAATTTGCCTGTTACTCCAGGTGTTTCTTGACTTTCTACTTTTGCATTCCAGTCCCCTATAATGAAAAAGACATCTTTTTTAGGTGTTAGTTCTAAAAGGTCTTGTAGGTGTTCATAAAACCGTTCATCTTCAGCTTCTTCAGTGTTACTGGTTGGGGCATAGACTTGGATTACCATGATATTGAATGGTTTGCCTTGGAGATGAAAAGAGATCATTCTGTCATTTTGAGATTGCATCCAAGTACTGCATTTCGAACTCTTTTGTTGACCATGATGGCTACTCAATTTCTTCTGAGGGATTCCTGCCCGCAGTAGTAGATATAATGGTCATCTGAGTTAAATTCACCGATTCCAGTCCATTTTAGTTCACTGATTCCTAGAATGTTGACGTTCACTCTTGCCATCTCTTGTTTGACCTCTTCCAATTTGCCTTGATTCATGGATCTGACATTCCAGGTTCCTATGCAATATTGCTTTTTACAGCATTGGACCTTGCTTCTATCACCAGTCACATCCACAGCTGGGTATTGCTTTTGCTTTGGCTCCATCCCTTCATTCTTTCTGGAGTTATTTTTCCATTGACCACCAGTAGCATACTGGGCACCTACTGACCTGGGGAGTTCCTCTTTTAGTATCCTATCATTTTGCCTTTTCATACTGTTCATAAGGTTCTCAAGGCAAGAATGCCAAAGTGGCTTGCCATTCCCTTCTCCAGTGGACCACATTCTGTCAGACCTCTCCACCGTGACCCACCCATCTTGGGTTGCCCCGCGGGCATGGCTTACTTTCATTGAGTTAGACAAGGCTCTGGTCCTAGTGTGATTAGATTGACTAGTTTTCTGTGAGTATGGTTTCAGTGTGTCTGCCCTCTTATGTCTTCTTGCAACACCTACCATCTTACTTAGGTTTCCCTTACCTTGGGCGTGGGGTATCTCCTCATGGCTACTCTAGCAAAGTGCCTTACCTTGGATGAGAGTTATCTCCTCAATGCCACCCTTCCTGATCTTCAATGTGGGATGGCTCCTCTGGGCCCTCCTGTGCCTGCACAGTCACTGCTCCTTGGACGTGGGGTTGTTCCTCCTGGTCGCCACCCCTGGATGGTCAACACCAAAATCAGATTGATTATATTCTTTGCAGCCAAAGGTGGAGAAGCTCTATACAGTCAACAAAAACAA
>SJYW01046571.1:1582-19916 GCA_006410735.1 Raphicerus campestris | reverse complement strand
AGTGAAAAGTGAAAGTGAAGTCACTCAGTCGTGTCTGACTCTTAGCGACCCCATAGACTGCAGCCCACCAGGCTCCTCCGTCCGTGGGATTTTCTAGGCAAGAGTACTGGAGTGAGGTGCCATTGCCTTCTCTGAAATTTTATATGGGAGTCCTTAATTAACACCTTCATCATTTATCTGTCTTCTTTCCTACTCTTTTCTGGTGGTAGGAGATGTCCATTGGTACACATTGACCCATTTAGTGGATCTGGTCTATCACCAAGTTCCAAGCCCTGGATGCTAATTTCTATCGTGTCCTCTCTATCTTGTATCATTGGAAGGCAGAGGTCCTGGATATTGTTTTATTTGAAGATCAAAGTTTTCTCCTTGAGTGGGCTTTCTAAAAGGTCTAATTGATGTGTGAATGAGAGATAGTAAAGAGTATCAGTAATCCATTTTTCTTGCAGACACCACATACTGTACCTTAGCTTTCATTGTAATAAATCTAACATTTTTATCTTTTTCCTGTATTCAGTTTAGAGTTGGTTTTTTCAATTGGATTTTAGCTCAGGTGTGGAGTAGAGGTGTTTTTTATTTTAAATTATGTTAAACCAGAGATATAAGTGCAAATCACAAAGATANGCTTTCATTGTAATAAATCTAACATTTTTATCTTTTTCCTGTATTCAGTTTAGAGTTGGTTTTTTCAATTGGATTTTAGCTCAGGTGTGGAGTAGAGGTGTTTTTTATTTTAAATTATGTTAAACCAGAGATATAAGTGCAAATCACAAAGATAATTTAAGAGTAGAGTTTGTTAGAGACACAATTCATTGATCTGAAGGTGCATGAAAATGGTAGAAAACAAGCCAGGAAATGTAGTTTGAGCCAAACATGAGAATGACTTTAGATTTTTTATTTTTAGCAAAAAGAGGAAGCATTGGAGGTATTTGAGCAGGGAAGAAACATTTCCAGAGACAAATTTTACAAAGAATAATCTAGTTGTTGTTGTTCACTTGCTCAGTCATGTCTGACTCTTTGCAATCCCATGGACTGCAGCACGCCAGGCTTCCCTGGCCATCACTGACTCCTGGAGTTTGCTAAAACTCATGTCCATGGAGTTGGTGATGCCATCCAACCATCTCATCTTCTATCGTCCCCTTCTCCTCCTGCCTTCAATCTTTCCCAGCATCAGGGTCTTTTCCAACAAGTCATCTCTTAGCATCAGGTGGCATTTCAACTTCAGCATCAGCCCCTCCAATGAATATTCAGGGTTGATTTCCTTTAGGATTGACTGGTTTGATCTCCTTGCAGCCCAAGCGACTCTCAAGAGTCATCTCCAACACCACATTTTGAAAGCGTCAATTCTTTGGCACTCAGCCTTCTTTATAGTCAAACTCTCACATCCATACAGGACCACAGGAAAAAACCATAGCTTTGGCTATATGGACCTTTGTCAGCAAAATAATGTCTCTGCTTTTCAATATGCAGTCTAGGTTTGTCATAACTTTTCTTTCAAGGAGCAAGTATCTTTTAATTTCATCGCTGCAGTCAGTCACCATCTGCAGTGATTTTGGAGCCCAGGGAAATAAATAATCTTATAGCTGTATGTAAATAGACTGAAGGCAGATGAAAGATGATAACCAAGAAGAGAGATAATGGCTGAGGAAGCAGTCAAGAAGGAGAAATAATATCATAGATATGTAGCTTGATAGATCTATTGAGGGTAAAGAAGTGCAGTTAATTAAAAAAAATGCAGTTGTTCAGCTTTGGAAGTTTAGAGCAGAGGTTGGCAAACTTTTTCTATAAAGGACAAAATCATATTTTTGGCTGCTTGGGCTATACAGACTTCATGGCCATTTTCAACTCTCCATGGTGAGCATGAAAGCATCTACACACAATACATGTTAATAAATGACAATCAAGGCTGTAGTCCCGTAAAGCTTTACTTGCTGAGACA
Organism: Raphicerus campestris; assembly: GCA_006410735.1. Taxonomy (NCBI): domain Eukaryota; kingdom Metazoa; phylum Chordata; class Mammalia; order Artiodactyla; family Bovidae; genus Raphicerus; species Raphicerus campestris. Next base: position 17,980 of record SJYW01046571.1, on the reverse strand, counting down.
TTCAGCCTGTGGGCTGTGGTTTGCTGATCCCTGGCTTAGAAGACTATGGCACCAGTGCTGATATTAATTAAGCTGTCCCCTCTGAACTATAAACTTGTCCTCTTGGGATGCTGGGGCTGGGACTCTGCAAATCACAATTCTGCTTTCCCTCTGCTCCCTGTGAGATCTGGAGCAGGGAGAAGGCACATGCTCCTTCATGTTTTGATTGTTGTTCCCATCAGGGTCATTACAATGGTTGGTTACCCTGGAAACTGCAGTGGGTGCTGATTTCCAGTTTCTTCCATACTGCTAGAACCAGCCTCTAATAGAGCTGCCTTAGTGATGTGAGCACCAGCCCACCTAGCACCCCCTCCACTGGGGTTGGAGTCTTGTCATCCTGAGGATCTTCCTCTGAGTTCCTGAGCCATCAGTGCCAGACAGGCAGAGACCTCCCCTCAGATCCAAGATTCTAGGTTCTAATAACTCTAACTTTTCCCCTCTGTTCCAAAAGCCCTGCAAATGGTAGCTGCTTTCTGGACTTACTATCTTGAGTTACCTCAGAATCCCCTCTTACTCTGCCTTTTCCATCCCCCAAAGTCTATTTAAGTTATTTCCTGTATTAAATTTTCTCTGTTGGAATAATTGGTGTGGTGTTCTGTTTCCCTCAACTGAATGCTGATCCAGAACAATATTTTGTATGTGCTCAGCTGCTAAGTCGTGTCCTACTCTTTGTATCCCCACAGACTGCAGCCTACCAGGCTCAGACTCTGTCCATGGGATTTCCTAGGCAAGAATACTGGAGTGGGTTGCCATTTTCTTCTCCAGAATTCTGTATAGAATAGGGATATATGGGAGGATATAGATAGGAAATATGAGAATTGTACACTTGAAGGCATGTACATTAAGTCTGCTAATAGAAATGGTGAGTTTGGGGTGCTGACAAATGAATCACTTCTAGATTTCTAGTTGGCAACTGGATATTGAAGAAAAAAATATATTATTCACATGGAGGTGCTGTTCATATGAATAGAGATCAAAAACTAAGAAAGTATGGCTAGAGTAGAAAAGAGAGAGAAATGGGAACTATCTTTGTTTTTGAGACAGATAATGAAGAGAAAGAAAAAAAAAAGACAAAGAAATGATTATGTCAGAGGCAGAAGGAAAAGTTACAGAATGTGAGAAGCCAATTGGAGTTTTAAGAAAGTGGTCAATCTGAGCAAATCTTGTAAATATCAAGGGAGACTTACTGATGACTTCCCAATGTGTAGTTTTCATGGAGTAGTAAGGTAGAATTGGAAGGGTTAGTAAGAGAAATGAAGCCAGTAAGAACTATCTTTTACTTCTTTTTTCAAGTGAAGCCAAAGATAGATGATTATATACAGATCTGCAAGCACAAATAAATCAAAATTAATTAAGTTAATTTTTGGCAGAAAAGTTATCAGAGGTGAGGGGCAATGGACATGCATAGGGTAAAAGGATAACACATGTAATACACGAGTGGAGAAAAGGGAGTGAGGATGGATGGATAGAGAACCCAACTGATATTTAGAGAAAAAACACCTCTTTCTCTGAGATCCAGACAAATTTCATGTGGGGAGGACAGAAGTCGAACTTGTTTTGAAAACTGAAACTGTCCTAATTCCTTGTTTCCTATGTTACACAATAATGAGATCAGACATATTTTCCTACTCCTATGCTAGACAGTATTCAGACCAAGCAATAATAATATATACTTATTCAGGGAGTGTGATTAGGGAATATGATGAAACTGTGGACCACTCTGTCTAGATCCCTCTTTAAGACTTCTACCCTAGCTGCTAGGTATGCTATTGGCTGAATGTCTTTTTCTGTCATTCCTTTCCAAGATCACCTCAGCTGCAGTTGAGCACTAATTACTTGGTCAAAGCTGCCTTGACCATAACTTCCTTCCAGGGGTAGCCTATATCCAGTGACATGGCTCAATAAAGGATATTTCTAATGAGTCATTTTAAATATGTAGAACTCACTATGGGGAATTTTCTGAGATTATGGAGACTGTATCACAGGTTGACTTCCCTCCTGGCCATTCTGGCTTGCTCCTTCCCCCACCTCTATTGCACAGGTGTTGATCTCAAGGACACACCCTAATGACCCTCTGAAATACTAAACTGCTCCAGGATCTGCTTTATGGAGAAGCCAACCTGTAATGTCAGCTCTATAACTTACTTCTAACAGCTTGCTCATCAAGACCTACTTTAACAACCCTGCCTACTGTGCCTACTAAATCAACTTATTTTGTCATAAACTTTGCCCAGCCCCAGCCAATTTCTTGCCTTGGAAGACCTACCTTAAAGTCATCTTGTCTAGGCCCTAAAACACTATGGATAACTTATCTCAATTTTCTATTTTGAGACTCTCAAAGTGGTGTCCTCTGTTACTTCAATACATTTAGTAGACTGAGCTTTGCTTGATTAATAGGTTTTCCTGGTGATCTTCTAGAGAACTGATAGTTGAGAGTTTTCTTCAGATATCATTATTCTTCCCTAGGTTTAGAAAGTCTGGTAGCTTCAGAGGAAAAGGAAAAGCTTAGAAAATATATCTTGGCCAATTTAATAAGAAATCAACTCTGAGAAGTTTGTTTCCTAACTTGACTTGGGATTTTGCAAGGAAGGATGATCTCCTAAGGAGTGACAGTGGTTCCAAAAACTTGGGATCAGATAATATGGTGTAGGACAGTCAGAGTTGGCAGCTGATATATTCACCTTGTAGTTGGTGTTCCCAGAAGTCCTATGGAGCAGTTTGGTCTCTGGTGGAAGTGGAGTCATTGATATCTTCTTTGACTTGGCAGTCAAGGGCTTCCTTGGGTTTGAGATGGCCCTCTTTGATTCTGAGCACTCTCATCTCTCCTTTCCTCCCAGGCTTCTCGTTTCAACTTCTCTGCTGTTTGTAGGCTCAGGAAGGAAAGTCTGTAGCCACAGAAAGTTTCTCTCTCTTCCATGTGTAAAACTTATTGTAGGAATTTGGGAGCACATAGACAAATACATTAATTTCCCTTGAAATAATCCTAGAGATATTGCAAGGCCATTTATTATGTTAAGATGAACTTTGGATGAACTCAAATATAATATGATCTTGAGAAGAAGTATAATTTCTTCTCCTGCCTTCTCTGTTCCTAAAATATCCAGAGGTGGATGGTTCCTATATCGTTATTTTTCATTAGTTCTCACTAGACTGTCTTTCTTATTTGTTGAAATTTAAACTAACTTCTTCCTGCCATTAACAAAAAATGGCTCATTCAGTAACTCTGAACACTGACGTCTGAACACCTCTAGGACAAGTCCACTAATCCTCTCATGAGGATTANCTTGGAAGACCTACCTTAAAGCCATCTTGTCTAGGCCCTAAAACACTATGGATAACTTATCTCAATTTTCTATTTTGAGACTCTCAAAGTGGTGTCCTCTGTTACTTCAATACATTTAGTAGACTGAGCTTTGCTTGATTAATAGGTTTTCCTGGTGATCTTCTAGAGAACTGATAGTTGAGAGTTTTCTTCAGATATCATTATTCTTCCCTAGGTTTAGAAAGTCTGGTAGCTTCAGAGGAAAAGGAAAAGCTTAGAAAATATATCTTGGCCAATTTAATAAGAAATCAACTCTGAGAAGTTTGTTTCCTAACTTGACTTGGGATTTTGCAAGGAAGGATGATCTCCTAAGGAGTGACAGTGGTTCCAAAAACTTGGGATCAGATAATACGGTGTAGGACAGTCAGAGTTGGCAGCTGATATATTCACCTTGTAGTTGGTGTTCCCAGAAGTCCTATGGAGCAGTTTGGTCTCTGGTGGAAGTGGAGTCATTGATATCTTCTTTGACTTGGCAGTCAAGGGCTTCCTTGGGTTTGAGATGGCCCTCTTTGATTCTGAGCACTCTCATCTCTCCTTTCCTCCCAGGCTTCTCGTTTCAACTTCTCTGCTGTTTGTAGGCTCAGGAAGGAAAGTCTGTAGCCACAGAAAGTTTCTCTCTCTTCCATGTGTAAAATTTATTGTAGGAATTTGGGAGCACATAGACAAATACATTAATTTCCCTTGAAATAATCCTAGAGATATTGCAAGGCCATTTATTATGTTAAGATGAACTTTGGATGAACTCAAATATAATATGATCTTGAGAAGAAGTATAATTTCTTCTCCTGCCTTCTTTGTTCCTAAAATATCCAGAGGTGGATGGTTCCTATATCGTTATTTTTCATTAGTTCTCACTAGACTGTCTTTCTTATTTGTTGAAATTTAAACTAACTTCTTCCTGCCATTAACAAAAAATGGCTCATTCAGTAACTCTGAACACTGACGTCTGAACACCTCTAGGACAAGTCCACTAATCCTCTCATGAGGATTATATCCTTGAAGATGGTTAGTAAACCTTGTCTCCACCTTCTCTTCTTTAGGCCAAGTGGACCTAATTTTTTCCTTTATCCAGTTTCCAAGAGACAATTTCAATTTCCTTTCTTGAATGCATTATTGGTGAAGGTAGGGGAGGGGAATTAATTAAGCCAAGTTCAACCCACAAAAGATCTTTACCTCAAATTACCAGCTTCTAAGTCTTGAAACTTTTGAAGTTTAGGCTTATTTGAAGTCATCTGGGTTTTCCCCTCCTTTCATTATCTTTACTATCAACAGTAATCTCTGGTGCCTGGAGGCACTGAATATTACAATTTCAAGTAACCCACCCAAGCACCTTGAGCCACAGCTGGCGGTGGGAAACATCTGGGAGCCATATTACTTAGAGGCATAACAACCTTAGGACACCGTGCTTAGAGAGAAAATGAGACTGAGTTCTGGTGCCTATAACCAAGAAACTTGCCACCCCCACAAAGAACAAAACTGAAGCTCTTGCTAAGCACTTTTCCCATGGTATAATTTGCTTTTCTAAAGAAGTGGTGCTTAGTGTTGCTGTAGAACAAATTAACATAAGAATCTTTAAAAAAGACAAACCTCAGTTCAAAACTGACACTTACAAATACGTTGGGACACACTTTTTAATTACATGCTTGAAAGAAAGTTTATAATGTGATTATACAATTTTCACCAATAATTTGTCTAAAATTAGTCCGTTTTCTATTCTCATAATTATTGTGAGCTTTTTGGCTTTCACACCTCACACCTCTTCATTTTCTCACAATTATCACTAGCTTTGAATTTTTAAGTTTCTTTATATTACCACTTTCATTGTTGCCAACTCCTTTGTACTCATGGGGGAGGAAGCTGGGAGTATGTTGTAGGTGAGCTTGGATTGAAGCTTGGGGATTTTTGCAGATGAACTGCTGCATCCCATCTCAATTATACCCAATTGCATTTAACCTCCGCATATAATTTTTCTTATTTCTCAAAGCATGTTGCCTTTTGTCTGTGCATTTATCTTCACAGTGACTGAGTAGTCATTTCACTGCCAGTCAAATACACTCAAGGTCTCATTTTCCTCATTTACAAAATGGTTTCTAAAGTCGCTTCAATTAACAATTTTTACCCTCCTAGCATTTTAGAATCTTTAGCTCCATTCCCATCACTTGAATTGCAGTGTTTTTAAAAGACCTTACATGGTGAACATTTTGTAAGATATCAGAGCCTATCAGTTTACTGTTGAAAATGTGTACTTCAGCTCTTCATTTTCCCCAGGTGGGTGAGATGACCATCCTCGTTTGTAAAATGTCATAAATTTCATCAGCAAGACACATTTCTATTTTTTGGTGAGGTCTGTACTTCTTAAAACTGCATCATCAGGTACTCTGTCGTTTACTTCTCTGATTTCTGGGAAACTCTGAAAGCTCCCAAGCTTCCCAAAATCACCCAAGTCACAAGAGATTCTCTACTTCCATCTTCTACATTTTGACAACTTTCTAAGGGAAAAGGTAGTCTGTTGTCTTCAACTATCAAGTGCCAATTTCCCCATTTTTTAGTATTTTTTATTGTAACTTTTTTCCATCTTGAAAGTTAAATGGAGAGAAAGGGATTGACCCAATTAGAATGAGTTGAAAGGAATGACTTTGCAAACTAAAACAAGCAGTTTTACTTATGGCAGTTCTCCATGGGTAAATATGCTTGAATTAGCAGCCACTTAATTCTTAGGTTTGCAGAATATGAATATATGTGGTACAAACTTCTTTTAAGTGATTTCAAAGTAAAACAAACAAACAACCTTTACAAATATTATAGATGGCAGTTTCAATGCTTCCTGGACTTAAATAGCAATTATAAGTGAGAAACTTCAAAATCGGAAAAATTGGGATGAAATTTTCCGCAAAACGTGGCACAGATTTTTATTAAGAGTATTTCATTGTAATCACTGTCTTTTGTTACCAGCTGTCAGTCTTTTAAGAATTTATAGTGATTTTAAGTAAAGCTATATTGGAAAATAAAAAAGCTACATAGTCTTCTTCTTTTCTAGTACCTTCAAAAATTACTCCAAGAGACAAAGAGCATTTTAATCTCTGAAGTCTGTCAGGGCCAACAGAGGTCAAGGGTGGGAATGGGGAAGAAGATGAGAATTTCTGAGCCAGGTAACTGCCTAGGTTGGCATATACACATTTGAAGAGTTAGATGAGATTTTCCAAGACTACATAGGAAGCCCCATGTGTTACATACATCCCAGGGCATGAGAAAGTCTAGAACACCTAAACAGATGTGAAATCAACTTAGAACACCTAAACAGATGTGAAATCAACTAGCATTTGGAAGGAATGACTGTTCTCCAGAGTTAACAACCGGAGTGGGTAAATGTAGATAAAAAGCTGTGTGTCCAAGAGCTCTAGAGTTTGAGGAAAAGGTAGCCAGAAGTGGTTAAAATTGATATAAACAAAAATACAGCAAATAGTATGGTGTGTTCACATGGGGTCACAAACTAAATCTGAGGACAAGGAAGTCATTTACTCTGCTGGGCTTCTGACTTGGGACTTGAAAATTTCGCACTATCCAACTTCTGACATGACTATGTTTATTTCGTACCAAATTTATAGTGGGCCCCTGGAGCAGGAAATGGCAACCCATTCCAGTATTGTTGAGTGGAGAATCCCATGGACAGAGAAGACTGGTGGACTGAAGTGACTTAGCACATATAGTGGGCAGAGTGAATGCAAATTGTATCAGGCTCAAGAAGAGCTTGCTGAGCCTAGAAGTTCATAGCTATTGACCCATCACTGGCCCTGTCTTCCCTGCCTCCTTACTGCTCCTTCCTTTTTGATTCTCTGTTTTTCTCCTTCACTGGCTCTTTTTCCAAGTTTTCTTTCTTGATATTAAATACATTTCCCCAAATTAATCTATTTTCCCTGAAGAGGATAGCCATATTCCATGTGCTTGGAAATTTCTTTTTGAATTCTCTCCATTTTATGCTTTATGTACAACTTATTCAGTCTTGTGAGGGAATATAAAGATGAGTATGATAGCCACTGAAACATTCATTTACTCATTTATCCAATAACCATTTATTGAGTACTTAAAAAGTGCTAGACATTGAGAAACTGAAAATAGGGAAATAAGATGAATTTCTTTTCCTCAAAGAATCACAGCCTAGGAAAGAAGGAAGACACGTAAAGACCCCCAAAGACCTCCCGGAGACTGAAGTGAATAACTGAGGGGCTATCAGACATTCAGGATTGTTTGAGAACATCTTGTGGCCTAACATGATTCTTGTCTTTGTTTTACTTCCAGATCATTTGCTAAATCTTAGACTATATTTCACTTTGCTATATAGAGTGTATCTCTGTATGTGACGTTTATTGTTGTTCAGTCAAGTCGTGTCTGACTCCTTGTGACACCATGGACACCAGATGCCTTTGTCCATGGGATTTCCCAGGCAAAAATGCTGGAGTGGGTTGCCTTTCCCTTCTCCAGGGGATCTTTCTGACCCAGGGATCAAACCTGCATTTTCTGTGTAGGCAGGCAGACTCTTTACCACTGAGCCACCAGGGAAGCTAAGATCAGATTTATACCCTTTTTTTTGGTTGGTTTTTTTTTTTTTTTTTTGGTGTTTTGGGTTTTTTTGGTTATGGTGTTATAAATTTAAAAAAAATTAAAAGAAGTGTGTATGTAAGGGAGGTGATTTTTGAGTTAGGAATTGAAACATGGAGTCCAATTTTCCTGACACTGAGGAGAAAAAGCAGCAGAATATGTGCAGGACTTCCCTGGTGCTTCAGCAATAAAGAATGCGCCTGCCAATGCAGGAGACACAGGTTTGATCCCTGGGTCGGGAAGATCCCCTGGAGAAGGAAATGGCAACCCACTCCAGTATTCTTGCCTGTGAAGTCCCACGGACAGAGGAGCCTGGGGGGCTACAGTCCATGGAGATGCAGAGCTGGACACGACTTAGTCACTAAACCACTCCCACTATGTAGTATGTGCAAATGCATAAGGGAATGAAATTCTTGGGGTGTTCAGATAAAACACCCCAAGGGATCATAGGGCACTTGGTGTGGCAGGAGTGGCCAGGGACTTCTGGAAGGAAAAGAACTGCTGGTCATACTGAGGAGACTGGACTCTATCCTGTAGTCAATGAAGAAGCATTGGCAGTTTTTAAGGAGAGGAGTGACGTGTGATGGGAGAATGGAAAAGATGGGATTGTAGTGAGGGAGGCAACAAATTTGGAGACAGCTGCAGTGGAGACTTGGACTGAGGCAACCGTGGCAGTGGTGTAAGTGAAATAGCCAATTTGAGCAATATTGAAGGACCAAAGTGCCGTGACTTCAAGCACTGCTTCTGAATAGCCAGTGAGGGAAAGAGAAGAGACAGGCTTTCATGTGGATAGTAGATGATGTCCTGATTCTCACAGACATTGAATGTATGGTCACTGGAAGTTTAGACTCCGGGGAGCAAAAAAGTCACCGGCACACGAGAAGTGAGGTAGCAACAGCTTACCTTCCTTCACAGTTCACAGATTGCCATGGATTACATTCCCTTGTTTGAAACCTTGTGAATGATGTCACAAGGCAATGCATGATTGAATGTCAAGGATGTGGTCTTGATAGTCAGGACTTTGCGGTAAACAGTATGACAAAGAGTTCTGGGCTAGCAACAAGAAGATAAAAAATTAGTAGCTATTTATGTATCTAATACAGTAAAACCTAAATTTATAAAGCAAATATTAGCAGACCTAATGGAGAAATAAACAGCCATATGATAAAAGTAGGGGAGTACTAATTGACAGATAATTCAGATAGAAAATCTATAAGGAAACATTGGACTTAAGTGACACTTTAGAGCAGGTGGACTTAGACATTTATAGGACATTCCATCCAAAAGCAACAGAATACGCTATTCTCAAGTGTACACGGAGCATTCTCCAGATGGATATGTTAGACCACAAAACAAATCACAACACATTTAAGATTAAAATTCATACCAAGCATCTTTTCCTGTCAGAATGGTATAAAACTAGAAATCAATTACCAGAAGAAAACTCAAAAATCACAAATATGTGGAGATTAAACAGCATGCTACCAGTGAAAGATCAATGGGTCAAAGAAAAATCAGAAGAGACATTTTAAAAAATGCAAGACAAATAAAAATGGAAATACAACAAAATGCTTGGAATACAGGAAAAATACTTCTAAGAAGGAAGTTCAGTGATAAATATGTACATTAAGAAACAAGAAAGATATAAAATAAACACTTAATTTTTTATCTCAAGGAATTAGAAAAAGAAAATATGAAGACCAAAGGTTGTAAAAGGAAGAAAGTCACAAAGATAAGAGTGGAAATGAATAAAAACAGAGGCTAAAAGATAATAGAAAAGATCAACAAAACCAAGACTTGGTTTTTTTTTTAAAGATTAAAAAAGAGACAAACTTTCAGCTAGACTTACCAAAAAAGAGAGGACTCAAAAATGTAAAATTAGAAATGAAAGAGGAGACATTAAATTGATACCACAGAAATACCAAGAATCTTAAGAGACTGCTATGATCAATCATATACCAAAAAACTGGATAATTTAGAAGAAATGGATAAATTCATAGAAATATATAACCTACCAATAATAAATTATGAAGATGTAAAAATCTGAGCCAACTGATTACTGGTAAGAAGATTGAATCAGTTATCAAAAACCTCACAACAAACAAAAGCCCGGGACCAGAGGGCCTCACTGGTGAATTCTGCCAAGCAGAATTCAGTAGAGGAGGGGGCACTTTCAGACTCATTGTATGAGGCCAGCATTATCCTGATACCAAAACTGAATAAGAACACTATAGAAAAGAAAATTACAGGACCATGTCCCTAATGAATACAGATGCAAAAACCTTCAACCAAATATTAGCAAACCAAATTCAACAATACATTAAAAGGATCATACAACACGATCAAGTGGAACTTATTCCAAGAATGGAAAGATGTTCAACAGGCACAAAATCAATATGAGCCACTACATTAACAAAATACAAGTTACAAATCATGGTCATCTCAATAGAGACAGGAAAAGCATTTGACAAAGTTCAACATCCATCATGATAAAAACTCTCAAAAAAGTGGGTATAGAAGGAACATAACTCAATGTATTAAAGGACACATATAACAAGCCCACAGCAAACATACTCAATGCTGAAAATCTGAGAGCTCTTGCCCTAAGACCAGGAACAAGAAAGGATACCTACTTTTGCCACTTTCATTCAACATAGTAATGAAAATTCTAGCTTCAGTAAGTAGGCAAGAAAAAGAGATAAAAAGCATCCAAGTCAGAAATAGAGAAGTAAAACTGTCTTTATTTTCAGATGACATGGTGTTATTTTTAGAAAATCCTAGAGACTCCATCAACAAAACCTATTAGAACTAATGAATAAGTTCAGTAAAGTTGCAGGCTACAAAATCAGTATACAACAATCAATTACATTTATATACATGAATATTGACCTATCAGAAAGAAAGAAAACAATCCCATGTACAGTTGTATCAAAAAACAGCAGAAAATTAAAATACCTAGGAATAAATTTAACCAAGGAGGTAAAAGACCTGTACACTGAAAACTATGAGATATTGGTGAGTACAATTGATGACACAGTTAAATTGAAAGATATCCCATGCTTATGGATTAGAGGAGTTAATAGTATTAAAATGTCTATACTGTCCAAAGCAAAGGCCAAATTCAAAAGGCAGTTTTCACAGAAGTAGAACAAACAATCCTAAATTTGCATGAACTACAAAAGACCCTGAATAGTCAAAGCAGTCTTGAGAAGAATAAAGTGGGCAACATCACACTTTCTGATTTAAAACTGTATTAAAAAGCTATGGTAACCAAAACATGTGATATTGACATAGAAACAGACATATAGATCAAAGGGAGAAAATGCAGAGCCCCAAAATAAACCTGTGCACATATGCGCAATTAATTTATGACAGTACAGCCAAGAATGCACCATGGAGTTTCTTCAGTAAATGGTGCTGGGAGAACTGGACAGCCACATGCAAAAGAATGGACCACCATCCTATACCACACATGAAAACTAACTCAAAATGCCCTAAAGACCTGAACATAAAACCCAGAGCTACAACCCTCCTAGAAAAAAACAGAGTAAGCTCCTTAACATAGACTTTTGTGATAATTTTTTTGGATTTGATACCCAAAAGCAAAGGCAATAAAAGCAAAAGCAAATAAAAGGAACCACATCAAACTAAAAATCATCTGTCTGGCAAAGGAAACTGTCAGCAAAATGAACAGGCAGCAAACAGAATGGGGGAAAATATGTGCAAATCATGTGTCTGATAAGGGGCTGATATCCAAAATATATAAAGTCATACATCACAACAGAGAAACAAAGAAACTTGACTGAAAAAATGGGCAAGGAACCTGAATAAACATTTTACCAGAGAAGACATATGAACAGTCAACAGGTACATAAAACATTTCTGAACATCAATAATCACCATGGAACTACAAATCGAAACCACAATGAACTATCACTTCATACCTGCAAACATTTGCCTTCTCTAGAGCCTAACTGAAGATACGGGGAGTGTGGAGCTAGAAAAGAGGATCCTACGTGCTCTCTCCTTCCTCCCAACATATCCTTTTGAGATTTCCTCATTCAGGGTCTAACACTTTCACAGGTCAAGCTCAAGACCAAATCAAGGTCCAGCTGCCCTTTGGAATCAAATGAGCATGAAAGTCAATTGCTGGATTATAACCCCACTTTCCCACTTTTGTTCACCAACCACTTCCCCTTCAAAAAAAAAAAAAAAAATTCTGGGCTCACATTCTGGAGTGGCTCTGATAGTAGCTAGAATTGTAAATTTTACCCTGTTTAGACTTCTTCTCTACAGTTTGCTTCAGGTAAGGGGTACTCTAGGTGACATACATGTTTTCTCAGCTCTGTCACCTTATGAGTAAACATTTATATTTATTCCCCAAGTTAGTTTCCCTTTCTGACTAGACTGTTATTTCCTGGAAGGCAACGACTGCCCTGTTCATCTCTGAATCCCAGTGACCTGGCACAGGGTCTGACACAGAGAGTGTAGAATTAATATTATTGAAAAATATGATTGAATGTGTGAGTTTCATCTTTCGCTAAAGATACTGTGCCCCATTCTCCTGCCTGATTCCTGGAATGAAAACCTCCAAGTACTCTATGATTCCCTTCTCCTTGCAAAACACCCCCACTCCACATTGCCCTTGCTTGTTCAGTTAGGACACAATTCTTCCCTTTGGGTGTCTGTCTTTTAGATCTGGCTTCCCTTTCCACTGGGTGCTGGACAGCCACCCGAATCTCTGCACCTCATCTTAAATTTAGAAGACCTTAACATTATACTCACTCTGCTCTCATCTCTCTCTCCCAAACCCACCACACCTACCACCGCCACATTAAGCTTCCATGGTTTTGTGGCTTAAAACCTCAAATGTCTACAATGGACATTTAACATGGCTTGTTTGAATCCGATTCCAACCCACATTGGCACAAATGCTGTACTAACCTGTTATTCATGATCTTCTAAACATTTCCTGTCTCAGGAGGTTGCTTATTACTGTTTGTCCTATTCTAATACTCTCCCCACTCACTATCTGAGTGCACCTCATCCATCAAGACCTAGCTTGTTAACTCCTCCGTCAACCTGAAGTCTTTACAGGTTATATTCTAGCTCACAGTAGTGCTATGTCCCTCACTCACCTGACAAATAATAGCATCACATTCATTATTAGGATTTTGCTAATGCTCTTGTCTTGTCATGTAATCAAGTCTTGTCACATGATCATGTCTTGTCATCTCAAGTATCCTGTGAGTTCTTTAAGGTTAGAGGATAGGTTTCATATATCATCATGTTGTCTGTTGTCTGATGACCTGAACAACAATATTAAGAGCCAATATTCAGTTCAGTTCAGTTCAGTTCAGTTCAGTCACTCAGTCGTGTTCGACTCTTTGAAATCCCATGAACCGCAGCATGCCAGGCCTCCCTGTCCATCATCAGCTCCCAGAGTCCACCCAAACTCATGTCCATTGAGTTGGTGATGCCATACAACCATCTCATCCTCTGTCGTCCCCTTCTCCTCCTGCCCTCAATCTTATCCAGAATCAGGGTCTTTTCAAATGAGTCAGCTTTTCACATCAGGTGGCCAAATTATTGGAGTTTCAGCCTCCATCAGTCCTACCAATGAATACCCAGGACTGATCTCCTTTAGGATGGACTAATGGGATCTCCTTGCAGTCCAAGGGACTCTCAAGAGTCTTCTCCAACACCACAGTTCAAAAGCATCAATTCTTCAGCGGTCAGCTTACTTTATTAGTTGATTGCTTACGTGTGCTAGACACTATACCAAATGCTCTATATTAATTTTCTGTCTTATTACTCAAAACCCCCCTATATGATGGATGCTGTTCGTCAGAAGGGGAAATTGAAGCACTGAAATATTAAGTAGTTCACATTAGGTCAGCCCTAAAATGACAGAACTTTGCTCAGCTTTTACATATAGTAGGCTCCTCCAAACACTATTACATGTAGTGTTAATTAATTCAACACTTGTTTTCTGTCTTTCCTCCAAGTGGCTGAAGCAGAAGTGATAAGAAGGCAGAGTTTTGCAGTGGGCTCTGAAACAGCCTTGAGAAAATTTAGGGAGAGTTTTTAATTGAAATAGGCCTGCCAGGGCCAGGTAAAAATTGTAAGATGAGGAAAACATGTTTCAGAAACCAGTTAAACCAGTATCTGGGAAAGTAACAAAATGTGAAAATACCCTGATCAATAACCTATGGAAAAGGAAAATGTTTGAAACAACTATTACTGCAAGCTTACATGTTTGTTTAACTAGGACATTTGGGTATCATGGGAAGTTTTCAGTTAGATTTTGAGGAGTAAGCATGCTAGTTAAAATTAAGATAATATTTTGTAGTGGGAAAACTGTGACTACAATAGGATTCAATTACATGTAGCAGTTTGCATTTGAGAATGTAACGTGTTTAGGGCCAAAAAGGGAGTTCAGACTATATTCTGGGCTCATTCTCACCCTTGGGAACTATAAAACAGGAACAATAAACTTTACTTTCCATCCAAAATACTTTCCTGGGGTCTCCCAGAGCTTCTTAGGGCGGGACAACCATAACAGAGATTGACATGACAGCTGGCTTCAGTACTAAAGCCCAGCAAGGCACGGTCTGGCATTGTAATAACTGACACTCAGGTAACAACACATGGAAGGGAGCTGTAACTCTAGGCAGCCAAGTGACCTTGCTGTGGAAGTAGAGAAGGCCATGGAAACCAATGAGTTTTGGTCAGTTCCCTGGGAAAGAGCTCTCAAAAAGCTCTGAATCAAAAAGAAACTAAAAAGCTCTAACCTGAAAAGGATGGCAATTAACATTGATCAATACTTTCAACTATACAAGTGCAGTGTTCCGTACTTTATACATGTCGTCTCATTTAATAGTCATAGCTGTATGAGGAAATGGCTTGGGTAGGTTAAGTTACACAAGTTCCCATAGCCAAGGTGTGGCAGAATAGAGATTTACAGCTGGATCTTTTGATTCTGAAGTTCATCCATATTATCTTTTGTTCACCAAGAAAACTACCTGTTCCCTAGGCTCTAAAATCAGATCTGTTGCTTAACTGATTGTATGGCCTTCAGAGGCCTCTTAATAGAGGATGCCAAGGTTGCTTTCAATACTATGAATCTCTCATATTATATAATAAAGGAATGAAGAAAAATAGGTAGAAATGGTGTGTTCAATCCCATTGTGGTCACCTCACCTAAATTTTTGTACCATTAAGGTTAGATAATGGTATAAAAGAATCAGAAGTGGAATTCATAGGAAGCCCCAAACTTGGAGCAGATAATTAGCATGGTGATAAACACACAAGGGCCAACAGACTTTCAGTTCAATTCAGTTCATTTCAGTCATTCAGTTATGTCCAACTGTTTGTGACCCCATGAACCGCAGCATGCCAGGCCTCCCTGTCCATCACCAACTCCCGGAGTTCACTCAGACTCACGTCCATCGAGTCAGTGATGCCATCCAGCCATCTGATCCTCTGTCGTCCCCTTCTCCTCCTGCCCTCAATCCCTCCCAGCATCAGAGTCTTTTCCAAAGAGTCAACTAACTCTTCACATGAGGTGGCCAAAGAATTGGAGTTACAGCTTTAGCATCATTTCTTCCAAAGAACACCTAGGACTGATCTTCTTCAGAATGGATTGGTTGGATCTCCTTGCAGTCCAAGGGACTCTCAAAAGTCTTCTCCAACACCACAGTTCAAAAGCATCAATTCTTCAGCACTCAGCTTTCTTCACAGTGCAACTCTCACATCTATACATGACCACTGGAAAAAACATAGCCTTGAATAGACAGACTTTTGTTGGTAATGTCTCTGGTTTTGAATATGTTATCAGGGTTGGTCATAACTTTCCTTCCAAAGAGTAAGCTTTAAACAACCTAATTTCTCCTAATCTGCCCTGTCTTCCCACAGGAGCTAGGACAAGCCTGGGATCTTTGGGTCCTTTAGCTTTTGTTCTATAAATTAGTGATATATTCCCAAGCCAACTGGACTGAGAGATCAAAAAGAAGGTTATGGAGAACACATAATGCTATGTGTCTCCTACAAAATATAATATTGGTTGTCTTCACATGAGGGCTGTTTTGATGTGTGGAAATGATTTTCAAAGAAAGGCTATTCAATGGACACAGAAGTTATCTTTCACAAGTTTGAATTAGTTTTATTTTAAGATAATACAACAAAGAATGAAGTGCTGATATATGTTACAAGATAGATGAATCTTAGAAACCTTGAAAATGAGGTGACCTGAATAAAAGGCTTAGGACTCACTGACACACAGATGTTCTTAGTCAGTGGTGGCTATGCCAGAAGATTTCTGAAATTATTATTACTGTTTCTAAAAGTGAGAATGAATATAAAAGAAACTTTCCCACAGTGTCTAGTCCATGGAAGATTCAATAAAATTTGAGTCCCCTTTCCACTTGTGAGAATTGTGT
>SJYW01046568.1:98189-149127 GCA_006410735.1 Raphicerus campestris | reverse complement strand
TGAAGAGAAAAAGTTAAATTTTAAAGCAACCCTTTGTTCTGTTTCTTAAGGGCTAGTCATGACTCATGGAAAAGGAACTTGCCCTCTATCTGATAACCTATAATCTAGTTTCCTGGCCTTAGAAGGGACCCCCCGGGTAATTGTTTTTCTGTTAATCTTTTCTAGAAAATTGGCTAACCGCCGCAAGGTAGGAGGTGGTCAATTAGCCGTTTCAGCCTGGTAACTTCCAGACCTATCTCTGTAAAGGTCAAGTTATGCCCACCAATCAGTTTGCTGAGATTGTCTTCACCCCACCTATACCTGCTTGTAGCTTTTGGTGTATAAAAACTGCTCTGTAACTGGCATCGAGGTTCGCTCCTCTCGAGGAAGATCGAACCCCAGAGCGCCGGTTTAATAAATCCTCTTGCTGATTGCATCGAATTCGAGTCCTGGTGATCTGAGAAGCTACGTCTCCTGTGATTAGGCCGATCGAGGCCTAACAGTTCAACCCTTGGGTTGTTATGATCCCCTGGAGGAAGGCATGGCAACCCACTCCAGTATTCTTGCCTAGAGAATCCCCATGGACAGAGGAGCCTTGGGGTGGTGGGGGGTTATAGTCCACAGGATCGCACAGAGTTGCACACAACTGAAGTAACTGGGTACGCACACATGTATATATACCATACACACACACATACACACACATATATATATAAAGATAATTACTATCTTTTTATATATAAAAAGATAGTTGACTCATGCAAATATGGTGGCTCAGAAGCCCAGCTTGTACTCTGTAAGCTGAAGACTCAGAAAAGCTGGTGATGTAATTCCAGTCCAACTCCAAAGGCTTGAGAATCAGGAGAAACTAAGCTGTAAGTCCTAGTTTGAAGGCAGAAGAAAGAAGATATATGTCCAGAGAAATAAGTCAGGCAGAAAGTAAATGCGCTCTCCTGCTTTTTTTGTTCTACTCAGATCCTCAGGGAACTATGATTTACTTTGTATGCCAATTTAAATGCTAATCTCATCTGGAAACATCCTCACAGACACACCCAGATATAATTCCTAACCAAATACTGGGCACTCCTTATCCCATCAAGTCCATGCATATAATAAACAACCAAGAGTATGGAAGTGATACGTTAAGATGACTTTTGTTTAAAAGGCATATAGCTTTCATCAAGTAAGAAATTAACAAGCATAAACACAAGTTTAAAAAGGATTATTTTGAGGGTTTTTTTGTTTTTTTAGACTAGATGGAACATCACCTTTCCTGAAGATTTTCATAGCCTTTCTTCTAGCAGTATTGAGACAAAAGATATCTGTTAATTCCTCTGAATCTGAGACTGTGCTTGAAATTTATCCCCAGAGTACACTCCTCTGTAGCATCACCTTCTATACTCATGGCAAACAATAAGTACTTCTATGCTCCTCCTCTCTTCTTTCAATTTACTGCAGCTTCATCCTTAAACTTGGTCAAAAACAGTAATTTGCATTGCTTTTAAATATTGAACTTTCTGCTTTGTAACATATTTATGTTATGTTCCCCTGTTATTTTTCATGCTATAACATGNAAGAGACAGCCTCTCTTCTTTCAATTTACTGCAGCTTCATCCTTAAACTTGGTCAAAAACAGTAATTTGCATTGCTTTTAAATATTGAACTTTCTGCTTTGTAACATATTTATGTTATGTTCCCCTGTTATTTTTCATGCTATAACATGGCATGATATTTATGGTACAGCGTGCAAACTGAATGTGTTAAAGCTTGCCAGCCAAACATTTATTAACAATTCATATTAATCAATGATCAGGAAAAAATGCTTTAAGTATTTTACATAAAAACTGTTACCAGGTGCTTTACTGTTTTTAACTATATTTTAGGAAATTAGTTGGGGATTTTAGTCTAATGTGAAATTCATAATAAATGTCCCATTAACAAAACTGTGAAATAGACAATCTGATGTCATTTGGTAGCAAAATGACTGCTTTTCAATAATGTATTTCTGAAGTTATGTGGGAGACACATTTATGTCTATGCCAGGAAACCTGTTATTTTTATTGACACACTAATGGTCCTTTATTACGTATAAGATTTTGAGCAAGGGAATAAAATGGTCCAATTTTCATTTTTAAAAGACATGCACTCCCTTGAAACCTTTCAAGAAACCAGATTTTATATGTATAATTTACAGTGATGGTGAAGTATTTTTATTGCACTTTTAGTAGATGTTCTGTACATAAAGCATGAAATGGTTCATGTTCAAACACCATAATTCAGAAGCAATAATAATATAAACATTTAAATAAAAAAGATTGATCATTACAAAGATATTATTTTGAATACTATTTTCTACTGATCAGTGCATTTTCATTTTATTGCTGGTAATAGTAAAACTTTATTTCAGACTTCCAAAAGAAAATACTTGTCTCTGAGGTATATTACAATTTCACATCTGCTTATTTATTTCCCTTTTCTTTCTGGAACTTGAAATGAGTGCTGTTGAAATACACAACTAAAAATATTTGTCAGGTATCGGTTATAAAATGAAATTTTCTTAGTGTCTCTTGACTCAGCTCATTCTATAAGCAATACTCATTTTAATAACTCTTAAATTTTTTCATTATTTTTTTGCTCTGCTTTCTAAGCCAAAATATCTCTATATTGTAAAATACAGTTTCATACTGTATTTCACCCCAGGCTTTCCATCCCCCTCCAAATTCTGTGAACTTGGCTCTATATCAACCATTATTCTCTAATGTTTGACTTCTATCTAGATTTACACTATTTATTCATTCTATTATGTATATTTATTAATTAATAATATTTTCCTTCAAGAGTAGAATAGTCTAAAAGTAGAAGATTTCATGCATGTGTGAGTGTTAAGTTACTTCAGTTGTGTCTGACTCTTTGCAACCCCATGAACTGTAGCTCTCAGGCTCCTCTGTAGAGTACTTATAATCAAATAGTTTATTAGTAATATAGTGAAGTGAAGTGAAGTGAAGTCGCTCAGTCGTGTCCAACTCTTTGCGACCCCATGGACTGTAGCCTACCAGGCTCCTCTGTCCATGGGATTTTCCAGGCAATAGTCCTGGAGTGGCTTGCCGTTTCCTTCTCCAGGGGATCTTCCCAACCCAGGGATCAAACTCGGGTCTCCCACATTGTAGGAAGACGCTTTACCGTCTGGAAACTTTAAAAAAATATATTTGCATCAAAATCTTCTCTAAAGAAAATGAAACAAGACAAAGTAAAATAAGACAAAACAAAAAACAAACTCAATCAGTTGGAGTGCGTAACCCAACTCCAGAAAGGGTGCTTAAAGAACAGATGATTGCTTTGCTAATATTTGGAGTTTGCTTTTGACAAGTCACATATGCAAGATGAAGTTGTCAGTTGAATTAGTAGGGCAATGGCAGCTATTATTTCAGTGACTTGGTGTAAAGAGGGAACATGTCTGAGTTAGCTATATCAAAGCCAGAATTAGGGAAGTGTCTGATCTTTATGTTTTATATAGTCCACTTGATAAATCATGCCTTTCTTAAAATATCCCTTTGTTGGTTATTTGAGGTGTGTGAACTTCTATTTATTTTTGTTTTTGTTTTGCACTTTAAATATGAAAGTGTTATGCCCCATTTCAAAGGGACTCAAAGCAAGCACTTGTCCCGTGTATCAATTTCATTATTACGCCTGCAGTTCTATTGAAAAATACAAAATGCGAAAGTGGAGGGTTAACTATTGAGGTATCATAGTGATGTTGACAAAGAGAGAAAAGTTTTATTGAGATATAATTGACATACAGTATATATTTAAGGTGTACAGCACAACAATTTGACTTACTTACGTCATTTAATGATTACCACAATAAGTTTAGTGGACATTCATCATCTCGTATAGATACACCAAAAAATAGGGAAAAAAAATGTTTTCCCTTGTGATGAGATTCATCTATCCCATTAGTTATTTCTTTTTATTACTGAATGGAATTCTATTGTACAGATGTAGTACATTGTGTTGACCTATTCATCAGTTGATAGATCTTTGAGTTGCTTCTAGTTTTTGGTGATAAGATAAAAAGCCATTATAAACATTTTCACAGAGGTCTTTGTAGTCAGTAAATAATAATATGAAGAGTAATTTAAATTAAATATGCTCTGTTTTATGTTGTTAAAAACAGGTAATCATTAAAAAAAGGTTACACTTTAAGGAAGTCAGTTAATGGTATTTCAGTCTTCAAGTCTCATGTCTTAATGTGAGATCTCTCATGTTCAAGTTGAGAACATTTGGGTAACTCTTTAAATTTTATGAGTCAGAGACAATTGAAGTGACTTAGCATGCATGTGTGAAACTTCGAATGGGAGTTAAAGACTGTGACCACATTATTTCCAGTGCTTGTTGTCCATATTACAAATTTCTGTCTTAAAAGTTATTTTGGCTTTGCAGAAATATCGTGCTAAACCAGATGGCAGAAGAAAGGAAACACTTTCTCATAGAATAATTTTTGGACTATCTATAAAAGCTGTCTAGTTAATGACCAGGTATTAAGCCAAACCCGCCTGGTGCAAGGTCATTCAATATCCTTTCCAGCTCAACTTGTTTTGGTTGACTAGTTTAAATACACTTCTATGGAGAAATAGTCCTGTGAAAGTGAGTGGAAAATAAACTAGCAAATAAAAGGCAATCAATCTGAAAGTGTAGCTACTTTCTAGATTGAATCTTTTTCTGCAAATTTTCTAAATGTGATGAAAGACTGTTAACACACACACACAAAACAAAGTCTACATGGTTAAAATAATGAATGGACCAAAGTTTGATCAACTGCTAGCAAATCGGTTTTCTTAAATGGCTTCTATTTTGCTCCCAGAAAATTACAATCCAAATGTCGTGTTCAGACTCTTTTAATGTTTACCTCTATAGTGATGACGGAGAAGACAAAGGCACCCCACTCCAGTACTCTTGCCTGGAAAATCCCATGGACGGAGGAGCCTGATAGGCTGCAGTCAATTGGGTCACTAAGAGTTGGACATGACTCAGTGACTTCACTTTCACTTTTCATTTTTATGCATTGGAGAAGGAAATGGCAACCCACTCCAGTGTTCTTGCCTGGAGAATCCCAGGGATGGCAGAGCCTGGTGGGCTGCCATCTCTGGGGTTGCACAGAATTGGACACGACTGAAGCGACTTAGCAGCAGCAGCTATAGTGGTGAAAACTATGAAAATAGCAGTAAGTAAACATTAAGTGAAAGAAAACAAGGTTTCTAGGAAATGGTCTCATGGATTTAATCATAGTAGATTCTCAAGAGCTATGTGGATCTTTATCAACTGACCACAATAAAAATATCTTGTCATGTAGCTTTCTGCCACTAATAACAGAGCAGAATCAGTAGACAGTAATGGGGGCCTCATTTTTAATGTGTGAGAATCTTCTTTGCTGGCCAATATGTTTAATTGAAAAGTCAATCTTGGGTATTGTAGAAAGCCTATCAGTAGATGAATGGATATTTTATCTAACTTTTTATATATTTGGGAGTTAAAGGTACATGCAAATTAACTTACTTATTTTAATTCCTACTGGTTTGATAGATTGAATTTATGTGGCTAATTCTTTCTTGCTGTGTTATTGATAATTGCCCTTTTATCACCATCTGGTAACTGTTTGGTCTTTTAGTCCATTGTGCCCACATAATATAATTAGTTAGCTTTGCTTCAGATTGCCCATGGATGATAAATTTTCATAGCAATCCTACAAAATATTTTGTGTCTTTAGAATACAATGTAGGTTTCAGCAAATGTTTGGAATTCTTAGTAAAATTTTGAAATTTAGCAATATATTGGAACTCATTCAGGGAAACTGACTAATCTAGACATATTAAAGGTATGGTTTGACTCAATAGTCTTCCAAATTATTACAGATTACATGTAATTTTGTATGTCCATAAATGTTTATTTTTTCATACTTCTCTTAAAAATATATGATTTCAAGTCACCTGTGCACTATCTGAAATTAAAAAAAAAAAAAGACTTTAACTTTTGCAGACTGCAGGCTAAATCCTTATTTCTTTTTTTTCGTTTTTTGGTTTAACATTTTATTTTATTTTTTTTTTCTATTTTACAGTACTGTATTGGTTTTGCCATACATGGACATGAATTATCCACAGGTGTACACGATCTCCCCATGCCGAAGCTGAAATGATTATTGTCTGTTATTAATTTAAAATTTTAGGGCAATCAATAATATATTGTTTTTCTCACTTATTAAATATATACCTTTGGAAGACTAAATTTTAGATAGTAATTAAAAAAAACTGTACTACAACATTTATTGATAAGCATAAAGAATAATGAGAATAAAGGCAGCAATTAAGAAATGAAAGTACTAAATCTAGATACAAAATGAGAGAAAAATACTTGAGAATAGATATTTTGCATAACTGAGTTGAGAATAAATTGGGCTCTATGTAATTAAGATATTTTTACTAAACTAAGTATTTGGTAACTAATGGAAGGAAGAAACAGTGGATAGAGTAGCCCAAAATGAAAGGAAAAGATACATAAACACAAGAAAATGTACTGTAAGTTTACAAGAGCTATGAGGACTAGATTAAGGGCTACTTACTCCCTTCAGTGGGCTAAAATCATGCAGTAGTGTGTAGTATTTGCGTGTAATAAAGGATGGAAAAAATTTTTAAATAAATTCTAGTAAATAGATACAATACAGATATCTGGTGAACCACAGAATGTGACTATAACTCTGAATGACTATAAGAAATTGTCTAACATAAAAAGGCCAGTCTTCATGTTACAGAAATATGACAAAGGTTTATAATGTTCCCATGAGTTCCCTCTAAGACTAGGAAAATTTAATAATAAAATCAATTTCTATTTCTAGTTTCTCTGAAAATCATTTTAAGCTCATTTAACTACAATTAATAAGGACATTACTATATACTTCTGCTGTTCAGTTGCTCAGTAATGTCCAACTCTGGACTGCAGCATGCCAGCTTTCTTGTCCTTCATGGTCTCCTGGTGTTTGCTCAGACTCATGTTCATTGAATCAGTGATCAACCTTCTCGTCCTCTGCTGTCCCCTTCTCCTCCTGCCTTCAATCTTTCCCAGCATCAGGATCTCTTCTAATGAGTCAACTCTTTACATCAGGTGGCCAAATTATTGGAGCTTCAGCTTATCATCAGTCCTTCCAATGAATAATCAGGGTTGATTTCTTTTAGGATTGACTGATTTGATCTCCTTGCAGTCCAAGAGACTCTCAAGAGTCTTCTCTAACACCAGTTCCAAAGCATCAGTTCTTCAGTGCATTAGTAGTTGGGGCATAGAATTGGATTACTGTGATATTGAATGGTTTGCCTTGGAAATGGACATAGATTATTTTATCATTTTTGATATTGCATCCATGTACTTCATTTAAGACTCTTTTGTTAATTATGAGGGCTACTCCAGTTCTTCTAAGGTATTCTTGCCTACAGTAGTAGATATCATGGTCATCTGAATTAAATTTGCCCATTCAAGTCCATTAAGTTCACTGATTCATAAAATGTCGAAGATATCATTCGTGCCATCTCCTGTTTGACCAATTCCAATTTACCTTGGGCTTTTATTTTGGATAGGGAAAAATGAAAGCTTTCTTTGTGTATCAGTGAGCTTTATGTTTACCTTTGTAACTTTAAATTAATAATTTTAATTTAATTTTTAAATTAATAATTTAAAAGAGTCTAATATAATTGTAAGCATAATTTAAATAATTGTAATTTATTAGAAAACAAAACCAGAAGTGCTCCATCATGGAACCCCCAGTGTTTATATAAACATCCCAGGTATTACACTGGCAAAATTTAGTGTGGAGCTTTGGAAACCTTTTTTTTCAATATATATTGAACACACAGTATTTCTGTTCACAAGCACACAGACACACATAATGTAAAAATACAGGTTAATTTTTATGTTATAAGTAATAATCTTTCTATTTTTGCAGTCTATCTGCATGCAGGTCAGGAAGCAACAATTAGAACTGGACATGGAACAACAGACTGGTTCCAATAGGAGTACGTCAAGGCTGTATATTGTCACCCTGCTTATTTAATTTACATGCAGAGTACATTATGAGAAACACTGGACTGGAAGAAACACAAGCTGGAATCAAGATTGCTGGGAGAAACATCAATAACCTCAGATATGAAGATGACACCACCCTTATGGCAGAAAGTGAAGAGGATCTAAAAAGCCTCTTGATGAAAGTGAAAGACGAGAGTGAAAAAGTTGGCTTCAAGCTCAACATTCAGAAAACGAAGATCATGGCATCCGGTCCCATCACTTCATGGGAAATAGATGGGGAAACAGTGGAAACAGTGTCAGACTTTATTATTTTGGGCTCCATAATCACTGCAGATGATGACTGCAGCCATGAAATTGAAAGATGCTTACTCCTTGGAAAAAAGTTATGACCAGCCTAGATGGCATATTCAAAAGCAGAGATATTACTTTGCAGACTAAGGTCCATGTAGTCAAGGCTGTGGTTTTTCCAGTGGTCATGTATGGATGTGAGAGTTGGACTGTGAAGAAGGCTGAGCGCCAAAGAATTGATGCTTTTGAACTGTGGTGTTGGAGCAGACTCTTGAGAGTCCCTTGGACTGCAAGGAGATTCAACCAGTCCATTCTCAAGGAGATCAACCCTGGGATTTCTTTGGAAGGAATGATACTGAAGCTGAAACTCCAGTACTTTGGCCACCTCATGAGAAGAGTTGACTCATTGGAACGGACTCTGATGCTGGGAGGGACTGGGGGCAGGAGGAGAAGGGGACGACTGAGGATGAGATGGCTGGATGGCATCATGGACTTGATGGACATGAGTCTGAGTGAACGCCGAGAGATGGTGATGAACAGGGAGGACTGGCTGATGCGATTCATGGGGTCACAAAGAGTTGGACATAACTGAGTGACTGAACTTCCAATAATTAATTTCTTCTAATATATCTATATGTATAAGTGTACATATATATGCATGGATTAAGAAACACAGTGCATTGAATACTTAATACCCACCATGAGTAAAAGCAATTGAACATATCAATATTATTTACCTGCCTAATCT
Organism: Raphicerus campestris; assembly: GCA_006410735.1. NCBI lineage: Eukaryota > Metazoa > Chordata > Mammalia > Artiodactyla > Bovidae > Raphicerus > Raphicerus campestris. Next base: position 140,048 of record SJYW01046568.1, on the reverse strand, counting down.
TACCACTAGAAGACATCTTTCCTCTGTTTTGTGTTTCATTTCTTTGTTTATATGATAGTTTAAAATATGTGCATATTACCTTCAAATATAAATGAAATTAAACTATATGCATTTCTATTTTTTTTCACAATGGTGTATGTAGGTTTTACTTATGTCAATTTAAATAGATTGTAATTTTTCACTTTTATTAAATTAGTTATAAAATTTCCATTCTTGTTCTATGATGTGGCACAATTTGGGCGCAATGTTTTCTTTTGAAGCAAGCATTACAGAACAACCATTTTTAAAAAGTTCAAAAATTGTAGGACTTTGGTAGGAGTGGATGGGGGTATTTTTAAAAATTACTATTTCTACATTTATTGGGCACTAAATTAAATTTTCTATTTCTTCTTTTATTTTGTATTTTACATTTTTTCTAAGTACTATTTTATAAATTGCTACACTTTAAAATTTTTTTACTGCTCAAAATTTCTTTTGTCCAAAATTATTCCAACATTTAATTTTAATTTTTTTGATCTTATACTCTGCATTTAAAATTAGTTTTATAAAGTGATCTCTGTAATAATCACTGCTTATATTATGTATATATTATAATATATGCAAAAGTTATTCACACATCTAAAATCAAAATCAAGTGAAACTGTATGCCATCAAAATATAATTTGTAAACAAATATATAACTTTAAATATAGAAAGAAGGGGAAATAGGAGTAAACATATTGTGATTTTTAATATCATCAATTATACAGTGCCTCCAGTTTTCCACTAAAATCATTTAAATTCTTACCTATAGAATTGCAACAAAGATTTAATTATTGTTTTGGCTGGGAGAATATGCATAAGTATCTGAATTCTTATTCAAGTCTTAAATAATCTAGACCTGATACCCAGTTATTACTACTGACTTAATTTCTATATTTCTTCTTATGGGTCTTCAAAGTTAATTCCTGTATTTTCCTCCAGTCTTTTTTCTTTCTTGAATAATGTTTTCAGTATAGGAAAAAAATTAGAAGTGTTTGTTCACATAATTGACTCATATTTTGACTGAGCACCCCTTTGAATATGATCATCTATGTTTAGATTTAACTCATGCATTTATTGAAACTGAGATGTATGGTGTGAAAGTTAACTTAGCATATATGTTAAAACAGATTGTTGTCAGTCTTAAAATTCCACGTTAAAAATTCTGGAAAGAATGAGATTTCTAATTCTAGAAAGAAAAAGTAGACATATTTTTCTTTATTCTCCCACTATGCACAAAGAAAAGCACCCAAACCCTGCACAATATATATAAAGTAAACACAAGAAGATTCTAAAACATAAAGATTAATTATATTTTAAATATTTTGTTCATGGGTATAAGGAGACTCAAGAANATTATGAGAAACACTGGACTGGAAGAAACACAAGCTGGAATCAAGATTGCTGGGAGAAACATCAATAACCTCAGATATGAAGATGACACCACCCTTATGGCAGAAAGTGAAGAGGATCTAAAAAGCCTCTTGATGAAAGTGAAAGACGAGAGTGAAAAAGTTGGCTTAAAGCTCAACATTCAGAAAACGAAGATCATGGCATCCGGTCCCATCACTTCATGGGAAATAGATGGGGAAACAGTGGAAACAGTGTCAGACTTTATTATTTTGGGCTCCATAATCACTGCAGATGATGACTGCAGCCATGAAATTGAAAGATGCTTACTCCTTGGAAAAAAGTTATGACCAGCCTAGATGGCATATTCAAAAGCAGAGATATTACTTTGCAGACTAAGGTCCATGTAGTCAAGGCTGTGGTTTTTCCAGTGGTCATGTATAGATGTGAGAGTTGGACTGTGAAGAAGGCTGAGCGCCAAAGAATTGATGCTTTTGAACTGTGGTGTTGGAGCAGACTCTTGAGAGTCCCTTGGACTGCAAGGAGATTCAACCAGTCCATTCTCAAGGAGATCAANTAGATGTGAGAGTTGGACTGTGAAGAAGGCTGAGCGCCAAAGAATTGATGCTTTTGAACTGTGGTGTTGGAGCAGACTCTTGAGAGTCCCTTGGACTGCAAGGAGATTCAACCAGTCCATTCTCGAGGAGATCAACCCTGGGATTTCTTTGGAAGGAATGATACTGAAGCTGAAACTCCAGTACTTTGGCCACCTCATGAGAAGAGTTGACTCATTGGAAAGGACTCTGATGCTGGGAGGGATTGGGGGCAGGAGGAGAAGGGGACGACTGAGGATGAGATGGCTGGATGGCATCATGGACTTGATGGACATGAGTCTGAGTGAACTCCGAGAGATGGTGATGAACAGGGAGGCCTGGCTGATGCGATTCATGGGGTCACAAAGAGTTGGACATAACTGAGTGACTGAACTTCCAATAATTAATTTCTTCTAATATATCTATATGTATAAGTGTACATATATATGCATGGATTAAGAAACACAGTGCATTGAATACTTAATACCCACCATGAGTAAAAGCAATTGAACATATCAATATTATTTACCTGCCTAATCTTACCACTAGAAGACATCTTTCCTCTGTTTTGTGTTTCATTTCTTTGTTTATATGATAGTTTAAAATATGTGCATATTACCTTCAAATATAAATGAAATTAAACTATATGCATTTCTATTTTTTTTCACAATGGTGTATGTAGGTTTTACTTATGTCAATTTAAATAGATTGTAATTTTTCACTTTTATTAAATTAGTTATAAAATTTCCATTCTTGTTCTATGATGTGGCACAATTTGGGCGCAATGTTTTCTTTTGAAGCAAGCATTACAGAACAACCATTTTTAAAAAGTTCAAAAATTGTAGGACTTTGGTAGGAGTGGATGGGGGTATTTTTAAAAATTACTATTTCTACATTTATTGGGCACTAAATTAAATTTTCTATTTCTTCTTTTATTTTGTATTTTACATTTTTTCTAAGTACTATTTTATAAATTGCTACACTTTAAAATTTTTTTACTGCTCAAAATTTCTTTTGTCCAAAATTATTCCAACATTTAATTTTAATTTTTTTGATCTTATACTCTGCATTTAAAATTAGTTTTATAAAGTGATCTCTGTAATAATCACTGCTTATATTATGTATATATTATAATATATGCAAAAGTTATTCACACATCTAAAATCAAAATCAAGTGAAACTGTATGCCATCAAAATATAATTTGTAAACAAATATATAACTTTAAATATAGAAAGAAGGGGAAATAGGAGTAAACATATTGTGATTTTTAATATCATCAATTATACAGTGCCTCCAGTTTTCCACTAAAATCATTTAAATTCTTACCTATAGAATTGCAACAAAGATTTAATTATTGTTTTGGCTGGGAGAATATGCATAAGTATCTGAATTCTTATTCAAGTCTTAAATAATCTAGACCTGATACCCAGTTATTACTACTGACTTAATTTCTATATTTCTTCTTATGGGTCTTCAAAGTTAATTCCTGTATTTTCCTCCAGTCTTTTTTCTTTCTTGAATAATGTTTTCAGTATAGGAAAAAAATTAGAAGTGTTTGTTCACATAATTGACTCATATTTTGACTGAGCACCCCTTTGAATATGATCATCTATGTTTAGATTTAACTCATGCATTTATTGAAACTGAGATGTATGGTGTGAAAGTTAACTTAGCATATGTGTTAAAACAGATTGTTGTCAGTCTTAAAATTCCACGTTAAAAATTCTGGAAAGAATGAGATTTCTAATTCTAGAAAGAAAAAGTAGACATATTTTTCTTTATTCTTCCACTATGCACAAAGAAAAGCACCCAAACCCTGCACAATATATATAAAGTAAACACAAGAAGATTCTAAAACATAAAGATTAATTATATTTTAAATATTTTGTTCATGGGTATAAGGAGACTCAAGAATAAAAAAAAAAATAGTGATGGGTTCCCTGGGGTTTCTTTCTACTTCACATGCCTCAGACTTGGAGGTGAAGAAACTGGTAGCCAGGAAAACTAACATATATACCAAAATACCCCTCCCCCACCAAAGCCTACTCCTTTTAGCTAAAGAATCAGTAAAGAGCCATTCTAGCAAAAACAAATGAAAACCATAACTTTTAGATGTAGAAATCTACTCTACTCCATCCAAACACAGAAGAAACAAATGTGCCTTTTATCTCACAATGAAAAAGGTTAAGTAACCTAGATAGCATATTCAAAAGCAGAGACATTACTTTGCTGACTAAGGTCCATCTAGTCAATGCTATGGTTTTTCCTGTGGTCATGTATGGATGTGAGAGTTGGACTGTAAAGAAGGCTGAGCACCAAAGAATTGATGCTTTTGAACTGTGGTGTTGGAAAAGACTCTAGAGAGTCCCTTGGACTGCAAGGAGATCCAACCAATACATTTTGAAGGAGATCAACCCTGAGATTTCTTTGGAAGGAATGATGCTAAAGCTGAAACTCCAATACTCTGGCCACCTCATGCAAAGAGTTGACTCATTGGAAAAGACTGATGCTGGGAGGGATTGGGGGCAGGTGGAGAAGGGGACGACAGAGGATGGATGGCTGGATGGCATCACTGACTCAATGGACATGAATCTGAGTGAACTCCGGGAGCTGGTGATGGACAGGGAGGCCTTGTCTGCTGTGATTCATGCGGTCGCAAAGAGTCAGACACAACTGAGCAACTGAACTGAACTGAACTAAAAGACCCTAAACACTAACACTGGTCAGGCTGTAGAAAGTTATTTCAACACTCTTGCTGGAGAAGTGTCAGAAAAGGCCAAGAAGATTGCTGGATTTCATCCCTATTGGGTAGAAAACATTACCAAACAATTTAAGAAGAATCAATATTAATTCTGTACATTCTCTTCCAGTGTATTAGTTGCTCAGTCATGTCTGATTCTTTGTGGTCCCATAGACTGTAGCCTGTCAGGTTCCTCCATCCATGTAATTCTCCAGGTAAGGATACTGGAGTGGGTAGCCATTCCCTTTCAGGTGATTGTCCTGACTCAGGGATCAAACCCAAGTCTCCTGCATTGCAGGCAGTTTCTTTACCATCTGAGACACCAGGGGAAGGAAAACTCAACTTATTTAAAGAGGCTAGGGTTACCAGGATAACAAAATCAGATCAAGACAGTACAAAAACCAAACCAAATAAAACCTACATATCATTAACCTCCATGAAGGGAGTCACAAAAATTCTTTACTTACTTTTAACAAACAGAATTAGCAATATATAAAATGAAGTATATATCATAAACAAGTGGGCTTTATCCTGGAATAAATCAATCAATGCAATGCAAAATCTTAACAGGTTAAAGAAAAAAGATCACATGATTGTATCAACAGATTAAAAATAAATGGACACAATTCAATACCAATTAATCATGAAACTGTCAGGAAAGTAGGACCAGAGGGAGACTTTTTCTAAACTTTGTAAAGAGTGCCTATCATCAATCTATAGCCAGCATCTCAAATATTGATGACAGACTGAGAGCTTTCTCTGTGAGTTTGGAAATAAGGAATAAAGAAGCTCACTCTCATTCTTACTCAATATACTACAGAAAGTTCTACCAGTGCAATAAGGCAAAGTAAGAAATAAAAGGCATAAGTACAGGGGGCTATGTTCAGTATTTTGCAATAATCTCTCTGTTTCCCTGGTGGCTTAGAGGTTAAAGCATCTGCCCGCAATGCGGGAGACCTTGGTTCGATCCCTGGGTCAGGAAGATCCCCTGGAGAAGGAAATGGCAACCCACTCCAGTATTCTTGCCTGGAAAATCCCATGAACCAAGAAGCCTTGTGGGCTACAGTCCATGGGGTCGCAAAGAGTTGGACACGGCTGAGTGACTTAAGTTTCACTTTCATAATGGAAAAGAATCTGAAAAAGAATCCCAAATAATTTACAAAAAAAGAAATATTTCTGCAATTACTAGTTGAGTTCAGAACAGTGGTGGAATACAAACTACACATATGAGAATAGACTATACTTCTACATAGTAGAAATAAACCTATGAACAAACTATTTAAACTATAATATCATTTACAATAACTCAAAAATGTGAACACTCTGGTGTAAATATATCACAGCATGTTGTGTCCAGCTCTTTCTGAAATCTTAAGGACTGTGTAGCCTGCAAGACTTTTGTCCATGTGATTACCCAGGTAAGAATACTGGAGTGGGTTACCATTTCTTTCTCCAGGGGACATTCCCAATGCAGGGATTGAGATCATATCTACTGCATTGGCAATCAGATTCTTTACCAATGAGCCACCAGGAAAGCCCATGTACATAATTTCTGTGCTGAAAAGTATAAAATACAGATGAAAATAATCAATGAATATCTACATAAATGGAAATATATATTACCCTAATTGATACATAAATTTGATATAGTTTCCATCAAAATTTCAACACGATTTATATAGATAATAATACAATCATTCTAAAATCCATATGAATGGGAAAAGAGACTAGAATACTTAAAATACTTTTTAGGAAAAAAATAGAATAAATTGGAAGGGATCAGTCTACCTCTTTTCAAGTCATGCTTAACCTTTCATATAGTTCATTATGTACAATGAACAAGAATTTTGGTGTTGATGTGTTATATAAACATAGATCAGTGGAACACAACATAAAATCAACAAATAGATTCATATAAATATATACAACTGATCTCTGATGCAATTGTAAAAGCAATTCAATAGAGGAAGTGCTTTTGGAACAAATGGACATTTATTAACTCAAAGTCGACTATATACTAAATGTAGAATGTAAAACTACAAAGCTTTTACAAAAAAAAAGTAGAAAACTCTTCAGGATTTAATGCTAGACAGAGACTTCTTAGAATTGTCACCATGGTATAGTTCATAATAGGAAAACTGAACTAATAGACTTTATCAAAATTAAAGATTTTTGCTCTGTGAAGTGTTAATCAATCAGCTCTGTCCAGCTCTTTGCAACTCTATGGACTTTAGCCCCACACTCTGTGAAAGACCCTGTAAAAAGATAAAAAGAAACTACAGATTGGAGTAAAATATTTTCTATATACCGTAAAAATCAAATTAGTATAGAGATTATATAAATCATTCCCAAAACTCTATAATAAAAATTAAAAATCCAACTAGGAAAAAAATAAAAGACAAAAAGAAACATTTTAGCAAAGAGAATATATAGATAACAAATGAAAACATGAAAAGATGTTAAACATCACTAGTCATTAGAGAAATGGAAGTTAAAACCACAGTGAATACAACTGAACACTTACCAGAAAGGTTAAAGTAAAACAAAACAAACAAAAGATAAAAACATCAACAAAAGCAAGTGCAGGCAAAGGTGCAGAACTAGACCACTTATTTCAGGTGGGAATGTAAACGGCCTACGAACTCTGTAAAACAGCTTGGCAATTTCTTAAACTAGACTAAACTGAACACGCAACTAACATGTTTCAGCACTTGTAGCCTTGAGCATTTATCCCAGAGAAATTAAAATTTATGTACATAGCAGCCTTATTTATTACAGTCCCAAACTAGAAACAACACAGATACCTTCAATAGGTGAATAGGTAAAAAAACTACAGTGCATCTATAGCAACAGAATTCTTGTTGTTGTTCAGTCACCCAGTCGTGTCTGACTCTTTGCAACCCCATGGACCGCAGCACATGAAGCCTCCCTGTCCCTCACCATCTCCTGGGGTTTGCCCAAGTTCATGTTCATTGCATCAATGTTACCATCCAGCCATCTCATTCTGTCATCCTCTTCTCCTTCTGCCTTCAGTCTTTCCCAGAACTAGGGACTTTTCCAATGAGTCATCTGTTTGCTTCAGTTGACCAAAATATTGGAGCTTCAGCTTCAGCATCAGTCTTTCCAGTGAATATTCAGTGTTGATCTCCCTTAAGATTGACGGGTTTGATCTCTTTGCTGTCCAAAGGACTTTCAAGGATCACTTCTTTGTTTTGGTGAAAGGGCTTGCATAGCTCAATGAAACTATGAGCCATGCCTTGCAGAGTCACCCAAAATGAATGGGTCATAGCAGAGAGTTCTGACAAAACATTGTCCACTGGAGTGGAGAATGGCAAAGCACTCTGAGAACCTCATGAACTGTATAAAAAACAAGCAAACAAACAAAGCAAAACAGAAAAACTAGCCAGTGATAAAAAAGGAAAGAATTATTGTTATATACCACAACCTAGACCAATCTGCAGAGAACTATGATGGGTGAAAAAAAGCTATCTCTTAAAAGTTACATATAGTGTCTTTCTATTTATATAATATTCTTAAATTGTCAAGATTATAGAAATGGAGAACAAACTAATAGCAAAGATAAAGGTGGGAGTAGTGGTGGATGAGAAGTAGATGGGCTATAAAAGGACAAAAATGAGGGAAACTTGCAATGATGGAATTATTTTGTATATTGACTATAATAGTATCCTGATTGTGATATTTTACTATAGTTTTTCAGAATGTTTCCATTTATAGATATCAAGTAAAGGGCATAGAACATCCCTTTGTTATTTTTTACTGCTGCCTTTGAAGCTACAGTTGTCTCAAAATTCTGCTTTGAAAATGTTTAAGTTTTAAAAAGACACTTATACTNAAGAAGATTCTAAAACATAAAGATTAATTATATTTTAAATATTTTGTTCATGGGTATAAGGAGACTCAAGAAAAAAAAAAATAGTGATGGGTTCCCTGGGGTTTCTTTCTACTTCACATGCCTCAAACTTGGAGGTGAAGAAACTGGTAGCCAGGAAAACTAACATATATACCAAAATACCCCTCCCCTACCAAAGCCTACTCCTTTTAGCTAAAGAATCAGTAAAGAGCCATTCTAGCAAAAACAAATGAAAACCATAACTTTTAGATGTAGAAATCTACTCTACTCCATCCAAACACAGAAGAAACAAATGTGCCTTTTATCTCACAATGAAAAAGGTTAAGTAACCTAGATAGCATATTCAAAAGCAGAGACATTACTTTGCTGACTAAGGTCCATCTAGTCAATGCTATGGTTTTTCCTGTGGTCATGTATGGATGTGAGAGTTGGACTGTAAAGAAGGCTGAGCACCAAAGAATTGATGCTTTTGAACTGTGGTGTTGGAGAAGACTCTAGAGAGTCCCTTGGACTGCAAGGAGATCCAACCAATACATTTTGAAGGAGATCAACCCTGGGATTTCTTTGGAAGGAATGATGCTAAAGCTGAAACTCCAATACTCTGGCCACCTCATGCAAAGAGTTGACTCATTGGAAAAGACTGATGCTGGGAGGGATTGGGGGCAGGTGGAGAAGGGGACGACAGAGGATGGATGGCTGGATGGCATCACTGACTCAATGGACATGAATCTGAGTGAACTCCGGGAGCTGGTGATGGACAGGGAGGCCTTGTCTGCTGTGATTCATGCGGTCGCAAAGAGTCAGACACAACTGAGCAACTGAACTGAACTGAACTAAAAGACCCTAAACACTAACACTGGTCAGGCTGTAGAAAGTTATTTCAACACTCTTGCTGGAGAAGTGTCAGAAAAGGCCAAGAAGATTGCTGGATTTCATCCCTATTGGGTAGAAAACATTACCAAACAATTTAAGAAGAATCAATATTAATTCTGTACATTCTCTTCCAGTGTATTAGTTGCTCAGTCATGTCTGATTCTTTGTGGTCCCATAGACTGTAGCCTGTCAGGTTCCTCCATCCATGTAATTCTCCAGGTAAGGATACTGGAGTGGGTAGCCATTCCCTTTCAGGTGATTGTCCTGACTCAGGGATCAAACCCAAGTCTCCTGCATTGCAGGCAGGTTCTTTACCATCTGAGACACCAGGGGAAGGAAAACTCAACTTATTTAAAGAGGCTAGGGTTACCAGGATAACAAAATCAGATCAAGGCAGTACAAAAACCAAACCAAATAAAACCTACATATCATTAACCTCCATGAAGGGAGTCACAAAAATTCTTCACTTACTTTTAACAAACAGAATTAGCAATATATAAAATGAAGTATATATCATAAACAAGTGGGCTTTATCCTGGAATAAATCAATCAATGCAATGCAAAATCTTAACAGGTTAAAGAAAAAAGATCACATGATTGTATCAACAGATTAAAAATAAATGGACACAGTTCAATACCAATTAATCATGAAACTGTCAGGAAAGTAGGACCAGAGGGAGACTTTTTCTAAACTTTGTAAAGAGTGCCTATCATCAATCTATAGCCAGCATCTCAAATATTGATGACAGACTGAGAGCTTTCTCTGTGAGTTTGGAAATAAGGAATAAAGAAGCTCACTCTCATTCTTACTCAATATACTACAGAAAGTTCTACCAGTGCAATAAGGCAAAGTAAGAAATAAAAGGCATAAGTACAGGGGGCTATGTTCAGTATTTTGCAATAATCTCTCTGTTTCCCTGGTGGCTTAGAGGTTAAAGCATCTGCCCGAAATGCGGGAGACCTTGGTTCGATCCCTGGGTCAGGAAGATCCCCTGGAGAAGGAAATGGCAACCCACTCCAGTATTCTTGCCTGGAAAATCCCATGAACCAAGAAGCCTTGTGGGCTACAGTCCATGGGGTCGCAAAGAGTTGGACACGGCTGAGTGACTTAAGTTTCACTTTCATAATGGAAAAGAATCTGAAAAAGAATCCCAAATAATTTACAAAAAAAGAAATATTTCTGCAATTACTAGTTGAGTTCAGAACAGTGGTGGAATACAAACTACACATATGAGAATAGACTATACTTCTACATAGTAGAAATAAACCTATGAACAAACTATTTAAACTATAATATCATTTACAATAACTCAAAAATGTGAACACTCTGGTGTAAATATATCACAGCATGTTGTGTCCAGCTCTTTCTGAAATCTTAAGGACTGTGTAGCCTGCAAGACATTTGTCCATGTGATTACCCAGGTAAGAATACTGGAGTGGGTTACCATTTCTTTCTCCAGGGGACATTCCCAATGCAAGGATTGAGCTCATATCTACTGCATTGGCAATCAGATTCTTTACCAATGAGCCACCAGGAAAGCCCATGTACATAATTTCTGTGCTGAAAAGTATAAAATACAGATGAAAATAATCAATGAATATCTACATAAATGGAAATATATATTACCCTAATTGATACATAAATTTGATATAGTTTCCATCAAAATTTCAACACGATTTATATAGATAATAATTCAATCATTCTAAAATCCATATGAATGGGAAAAGAGACTAGAATACTTAAAATACTTTTTAGGAAAAAAATAGAATAAATTGCTAGGGATCAGTCTACCTCTTTTCAAGTCATGCTTAACCTTTCATATAGTTCATTATGTACAATGAACAAGAATTTTGGTGTTGATGTGTTATATAAACATAGATCAGTGGAACACAACATAAAATCAACAAATAGATTCATATAAATATATACAACTGATCTCTGATGCAATTGTAAAAGCAATTCAATAGAGGAAGTGCTTTTGGAACAAATGGACATTTATTAACTCAAAGTCGACTATATACTAAATGTAGAATGTAAAACTACAAAGCTTTTACAAAAAAAAAGTAGAAAACTCTTCAGGATTTAATGCTAGACAGAGACTTCTTAGAATTGTCACCATGGTATAGTTCATAATAGGAAAACTGAACTAATAGACTTTATCAAAATTAAAGATTTTTGCTCTGTGAAGTGTTAATCAATCAGCTCTGTCCAGCTCTTTGCAACTCTATGGACTTTAGCCCCACACTCTGTGAAAGACCCTGTAAAAAGATAAAAAGAAACTACAGATTGGAGTAAAATATTTTCTATATACCGTAAAAATCAAATTAGTATAGAGATTATATAAATCATTCCCAAAACTCTACAATAAAAATTAAAAATCCAACTAGGAAAAAAATAAAAGACAAAAAAAATTTTAGCAAAGAGAATATATAGATAACAAATGAAAACATGAAAAGATGTTAAACATCACTAGTCATTAGAGAAATGGAAGTTAAAACCACAGTGAATACAACTGAACACTTACCAGAAAGGTTAAAGTAAAACAAAACAAACAAAAGATAAAAACATCAACAAAAGCAAGTGCAGGCAAAGGTGCAGAACTAGACCACTTATTTCAGGTGGGAATGTAAACGGCCTACGAACTCTGTAAAACAGCTTGGCAATTTCTTAAACTAGACTAAACTGAACACGCAACTAACATGTTTCAGCACTTGTAGCCTTGAGCATTTATCCCAGAGAAATTAAAATTTATGTACATAGCAGCCTTATTTATTACAGTCCCAAACTAGAAACAACACAGATACCTTCAATAGGTGAATAGGTAAAAAAACTACAGTGCATCTATAGCAACAGAATTCTTGTTGTTGTTCAGTCACCCAGTCGTGTCTGACTCTTTGCAACCCCATGGACCGCAGCACATGAAGCCTCCCTGTCCCTCACCATCTCCTGGGGTTTGCCCAAGTTCATGTTCATTGCATCAATGTTACCATCCAGCCATCTCATTCTGTCATCCTCTTCTCCTTCTGCCTTCAGTCTTTCCCAGAACTAGGGACTTTTCCAATGAGTCATCTGTTTGCTTCAGTTGACCAAAATATTGGAGCTTCAGCTTCAGCATCAGTCTTTCCAGTGAATATTCAGTGTTGATCTCCCTTAAGATTGACGGGTTTGATCTCTTTGCTGTCCAAAGGACTTTCAAGGATCACTTCTTTGTTTTGGTGAAAGGGCTTGCATAGCTCAATGAAACTATGAGCCATGCCTTGCAGAGTCACCCAAAATGAATGGGTCATAGCAGAGAGTTCTGACAAAACATTGTCCACTGGAGTGGAGAATGGCAAAGCACTCTGAGAACCTCATGAACTGTATAAAAAACAAGCAAACAAACAAAGCAAAACAGAAAAACTAGCCAGTGATAAAAAAGGAAAGAATTATTGTTATATACCACAACCTAGACCAATCTGCAGAGAACTATGATGGGTGAAAAAAAGCTATCTCTTAAAAGTTACATATAGTGTCTTTCTATTTATATAATATTCTTAAATTGTCAAGATTATAGAAATGGAGAACAAACTAATAGCAAAGATAAAGGTGGGAGGAGTGGTGGATGAGAAGTAGATNAAAAAAGCTATCTCTTAAAAGTTACATATAGTGTCTTTCTATTTATATAATATTCTTAAATTGTCAAGATTATAGAAATGGAGAACAAACTAATAGCAAAGATAAAGGTGGGAGTAGTGGTGGATGAGAAGTAGATGGGCTATAAAAGGACAAAAATGAGGGAAACTTGCAATGATGGAATTATTTTGTATATTGACTATAATAGTATCCTGATTGTGATATTTTACTATAGTTTTTCAGAATGTTTCCATTTATAGATATCAAGTAAAGGGCATAGAACATCCCTTTGTTATTTTTTACTGCTGCCTTTGAAGCTACAGTTGTCTCAAAATTCTGCTTTGAAAATGTTTAAGTTTTAAAAAGACACTTACACTACTTTTCTTGGTGAAGAATGAACTATTTTCAAGACTCAAGTTAAATATTGGTCTTTCTTTACCAAGCTCTCTCTCTCTGATTAGCCATCAGTAATACTGACAATGTTTCCTTTCTGAATCATGGTTAACTTGTTTTGGTTGACATGCCCAGACTTGCCTTAAATCTAATGAAAACAGGGAGAAATGGAATTCCAGAGTATATAAGTAAGGTTTGGTAAACATTTTCTTATTTGGTAGGAAATGGCAACCCACTCCAGTACTCCTGCCTGGAAAATCCCATGGACTGAGGAGCCTGGTAGGCTACAGTCCATGGGGTCGCAAAAAGTCAGACACGACTGAGCGACTTCACTTCACTTCAGACCTTGAGTACTGACATGGCACCCTTAACAGCTAGTATAATACAAAGTCTGAGAACACACTGTTATGGCCACTTCTGTGATGGCAAGTATCTCTTTTCACACAATGGCTCTTACTACTTCACACAAGGCTTACATGCAGGAGCAAATGGCAAGAAACTTGAAAGGCGAGCCATGTCAATCACTTGTATTTATTGAAAACCCTTTGTGCTTCTCTAGTTTGCTGATTGGATTACATAACAAAGTAGACTGCACCTAGTCAGTGGTCTTGGTGCTCTTTTTTTCCCTCTTCTGTCTTAGTGCTTTTTATTTCTATTTAGATTTAGCAGTGGTAGTGGACAGAGGAGCCTGGTAGGCTGCAGTCCACCAGGGTTGCACAGAGTCGGACACGACTGAAGCGACTTAGCAGCAGCAGCAGCAGCAGTGCTTTTTAAAATACACCATGCCATTTCTATCTAGCCTACCTCACTTATGTGTACTTCATCACAACACCAACATATTGCTATTGTTTTTAGCTTTGAAATTTATATTCATATTTGCTGTTATACTACAGTGTCAATTCCTGGACAACAAAGACTGATATATTTTATCAAACATGGGACATATCTTAAAAGTGCCTATGTGTTTTGGAGATTTGGGATAACTGGTTTTTGCCCTATAAGCATTGTGATTTTATTTTCTGCATTGTGAATATTTTAAGAATGAATTACCTTTCTTTATTTTTCCTCAAATGCTTTGTGTAAATAAAATATATATATATACACACATACATGTATATATATTACATATACATACACATATACATATGCACACATATATGAAATAGGGTGTTATACTCTTTTTACTTGGCATTTTTTTACTTAACAATATTTTTACATAAAAATACTTATTTTATGAATAAAATTTTCCTCCTCTTTGTTAAGATTACAGAATGCTGTAATTTTTTCAGCAATTCGCCTATAAACAGGTATTTGGTTTGTTTCCAATGTTTTGTAATTATAAGCAATGTTGTAATGAATTATGTGCATACACATTTTTGTATTGCTGCATATATACAACTTCAGGGTAAATTACCAAAAGTGGGGTGTCAGAGTTGAAAGGTAAAGGTACACATATTTTGTTAGAATTTTCAAATTTCTTTCTGAAGTAATTTACCAGTTTTGCATGACTACCAGCAATAATGAGAGTCTCTTTATCCCCAGATCCTTGCCAAATGAATGTGTTAGCATACTTCAAAATGTTTGCCAATCTCTTCAGGGAGATGTGACATCTCACTGTATTATACATTTGTCTTCTCTAACTGGGAGTGATACTGAATATATTTTAATATGTTTAAGGGACATTTAAACATATTTTTTGCCAAATTTTAAATGAGGCTTTTAGTCATTTTCACTCTGTATAATACATATTCATAGTGAACATATGTAATATTATGCATATATGCACGTATATATTCACATACTTATTGTGCACATGTATGTAAATTTGTGTATATATTGAAAACAAGTTTATCTCAGTTTGTTGTTGGTGTTTATGCATTTAAAATTAAGTTTTGGATTGCATATTTTTTTAAACTTTTATGTAATCAACTTTATCCAAGTGTTTAGCTGCATGGTTAGAACATTTTCCCATATATCAGAATTATAGCAGAATTTATTTATGTTGTCTTCTAATACTGTATTGTTTCACTTTTTACCTTTATATTCTTTATCCATTTAGAGTTTATTCTATTCCTGTGTATGTGTATTGTTCATTTCTTTCATTTTTCTCAACAACAACAAAAAAAGAAAACTCTGATTTGAAAAACATTAAAAAAATCTATAGTCACAGTTCCCAAGGAAATAACTTAGCATAATAGATCTGAAGAGTCAAAGCTATGTTTTTTACCAGTATTCATGTATGGATGTTGAGAGTTGGCTGAGCACTGAAGAACTGATACTTTTGAAATATAGTGCTGGAGAAAACTTTTGAGAGTCCCTTAGACAGCAATGAAATCAAACTAGTCAATCTTAAAGGAAATCAACCCTGAATATTCACTGGAAGGATCGATGATGAAGTTGAAACTACAATAATTTGGCCACCTGATGTGAACAGCCAACTCACTGGAAAAGATTATGATGCAAGAAAGATTGAAGGCAGGAGGAGAAGGGGACTGCAGAGGATGAGATGGTTGGATGGCATCACCGACTCGATGGACATGAGTTTAAGCAAGCTTCAGGAGATAGTAAAAGACAGGGGAGTTTGGAGTGCTGCAGTCCATGGGGTCACAAACAGTCGGGCACAACTTAGAAACTGAACAATAAAAATATATTCTGCAAGATATTTTGGGCATGTGCATGTATCCTTTGTGCCTATTTAACAATTTCTTGATTTTGGTGGTTCAGATGGTAAAGAATCTGCCTGCAATGCAGGAAACATAGGTTTGATCCCTGGGTCAGAAAGATCCCTTGGGAAGGGAATGGCTGCCTACTCCAGTATTTTTGCCTGGAATTTTCCATGGACAGAGGAGCCAGGTGGAGAGTAGGACATAGCTGAGTGACTAACACTTTCACTTTCAATTTTACCACGTTCTTGTGGAAACATATTTCAAGGCATGAATAACATTCCATTATTATTGTCTCCTACTATTTATACCTATTTTCTTAATTGGAAGTGTACAATAATTATCTTTCTTTAATACTAAAAATATTTTGTAAAAGATCATCTTTACATAGAGATTTATATATACATATATATATCATTAAAATAATAAAGAGAATTAACCTTTAATTATATGAAAAATATATAATTTTAAAATGTCTTGTTTAAAAAATAACAAAAATATTAAAAATATTACATTTATTGACACTGGGTATTATATTTATTGGCGTTTAGGAGGGAAATATTTTACAAGAGACATTACTCAATTTCCTATGAAGGTGACTGAATATAATCTATGACAATTTTTGCTTGGGAAAAGGTCATATTCCTCATCCAAGTTTTAAATGGGTTGAAACGCTATTCAGTGTATTCTAATGTTAGCCTATTATCTTACTGGAATTCTTGTACTCAGGCATATAGAAACCATTATAATGTGAGTAGAGAAATGATTGCATTAAGCAATATAAGTCAACACAGCGGGAGTAAAAGAAGGCAGAGAGACAGCAGTAAAAATAAAGTACTAAAATATTAAGATAATGAGAGATATGACAAAACCCTATATATATGTGGCAATTGTATTAACAGAATGCCTAGTCTTAGGTCACTTGTCATCAGTGTTTTAAGTTTTGAAAACTTTTTCAATATACTGAAAGATATGTGTAACAATGTATAAAGACATAAAAGTATATACCATCTATTCAAAAAATGCAGGATGCCTTTACTTTTAATTGTGGAGCAAATGAATAAATGCTAATTATATAATATTCAATTTAGATTTCTTAATTCTAGCTTATTTCTAAGTTTAGTGAGTACTAGTGTGATAATAGATTGACAAAGTAAAATATTTTTTATTGCCTCCACTTAATAAATACTGAATACTCAAAATTTAGATATAAACGTAAAAGAAAGACTAACATTTTTTCCTAATTTTTTTTCTTCTGGTCTTTTATAAATAATCTTCATCTATTATTTGTAAGCCTTTTTGATTCATAAACTGAATTTAAATCATAAGGTAAAGGAGAAGGAGATGATTAGGTAGCAGTTGTGTTAACAGAGTATATATATATGCATTTTCTAACTTCAGTGAATATTACAAATTGAATGCCTACACATTTGAGCAAAAAATAATATTGTCTTTTCACTGTCTAAGTGCAATATTTTAAATAGCTTAACCAAAAATGCTGGAAACCTGGGTTTGATCTCTGGNTAATCATTAAAATAATAAAGAGAATTAACCTTTAATTATATGAAAAATATATAATTTTAAAATGTCTTGTTTAAAAAATAACAAAAATATTAAAAATATTACATTTATTGACACTGGGTATTATATTTATTGGCATTTAGGAGGGAAATATTTTACAAGAGACATTACTCAATTTCCTATGAAGGTGACTGAATATAATCTATGACAATTTTTGCTTGGGAAAAGGTCATATTCCTCATCCAAGTTTTAAATGGGTTGAAACGCTATTCAGTGTATTCTAATGTTAGCCTATTATCTTACTGGAATTCTTGTACTCAGGCATATAGAAACCATTATAATGTGAGTAGAGAAATGATTGCATTAAGCAATATAAGTCAACACAGCGGGAGTAAAAGAAGGCAGAGAGACAGCAGTAAAAATAAAGTACTAAAATATTAAGATAATGAGAGATATGACAAAACCCTATATATATGTGGCAATTGTATTAACAGAATGCCTAGTCTTAGGTCACTTGTCATCAATGTTTTAAGTTTTGAAAACTTTTTCAATATACTGAAAGATATGTGTAACAATGTATAAAGACATAAAAGTATATACCATCTATTCAAAAAATGCAGGATGCCTTTACTTTTAATTGTGGAGCAAATGAATAAATGCTAATTATATAATATTCAATTTAGATTTCTTAATTCTAGCTTATTTCTAAGTTTAGTGAGTACTAGTGTGATAATAGATTGACAAAGTAAAATATTTTTTATTGCCTTCACTTAATAAATACTGAATACTCAAAATTTAGATATAAATGTAAAAGAAAGACTAACATTTTTTCCTAATTTTTTTCTTCTGGTCTTTTATAAATAAATAATCTTCATCTATTATTTGTAAGCATTTTTGATTCATAAACATTTTAAATCATAAGGTAAAGGAGAAGGAGATGATTAGGTAGCAGTTGTGTTAACAGAGTATATATATGCATTTTCTAACTTCAGTGACTATTACAAATTGAATGCCTACACATTTGAGCAAAAAATAATATTGTCTTTTCACTGTCTAAGTGCAATATTTTAAATAGCTTAACCAAAAATGCTGGAAACCTGGGTTTGATCTCTGGGTCGGGAAGATCCCCTGATAAAGGGGATGGGTACCCACTCCAGTACTTGCCTGGAGAATCCCAAGAACAAGGAAGCCTGGCAGGCTACAGTGCATGGGGTCACAAAGAGTTGGACACAAGTGGGTAACTAAGCATACACATACATAACTAAGAATCTAATTTACTTCCATTTCTGATCATTCCCATAATTTTAGAAATGGCAGTACAAAATTACAAAACATAGGTTACGAAGTCTCAAAGATACTGCCAAGATTTGTACTGACTTTCAGTTGACATTCCATCAATGTGAATATATCACTTCCTCAAGATCCTAATAAAATCACAGAAAAATAAATTCATAAAGGTATTGACCTACTACAATGAACAACATTGGACAGTATCATTAGTTCATATATAACTTCAAGATTGCTTAACATGGGAAATCAGATGGCTCAATAATGACTAGTGTAGTAATTTAAAGAAGTTAAGCCAAATTTATGTATACGAGAGTCACAGTCATGGAGCAAGCCCAATTCTATAAAACCTGTAGGCATGTAGTCTGAAAATCAAGCAAAACAGAACAACAGGAAATAGAGTTTGTAAGAAGAAATGGGTTGAAAATTTTCATATACATTATCACTTTATTCCCCTTCCTGCTTAGAATGACCTGATACCTGTATTGTATTTTCTACAGGTCAAAAGGAAGTGTTCTTTCTGTCGATTAGATAAGTAATCTGAAGAAATGAAGAAACAACCTTGATGGGTAATTAGACCAACAGAGAAAATCTTAAACTCCTAGACAATTAGAGTTCCAAATAAAAGGTAGATCTTTACACTCATTTACTCTGTAGAGGGAATCTGAGAACAATTCCAAATTGAGGAGGTCAAAGGCAGATTTTCCTACACATAAGAATGTCTTGCACCTGCCCTATCCTGCCCTATGACAGGCCAAAACCAAATGTTTTTAATTTTAAAAAAGCGAAAATATTCCCATCTAACTCATAGGGCAGGTTTATGGATTTAATTAGTTAAAATATTCAACAAAATATGTGTAAGAAAACATTGCAAGGATGTAATGAGTGTTCACTGTTCTTTATTTGCAGTGCCTTCTAATAACTATAACAATAAAAGATGACCCTAAATGTTTTTGACCCTTACTGAGGGCCACCTAACTATACTTTCAGTCAACAAGTCTAACCGTTTAATAATGATTACAGCAGAATTTCTTTTGCCTCATCATTAAATATGATTAGGCAATCAAGAATCATCAGATACTTGAGGATCCTTCATAATATAAAAGAGGAAGATCAAAATAATAACAGAAAAAAATAATCACAGGGGAAAACCAAAACTAAAAATTAATGACAAGAAAAAGCAAGACCAAAAACAGAGAAGGAAATTTCAAACTTTGCAATAAAATTAGGGTAGATCCTGTTAATGCATATAGAAAATTTCAGCAAATTAAAAAAATTAAAATTATCTATTATTGGATATTCAATATAAGAGAACTGCATAATAAAAATGAGAAATTAATATGAAAATCAAGGAAAAGGGGAAAAAAGAACTGAAATGAGAATAAATCATAAAAGGGTAAACATTGTTAATGAATTTAAAGGCAAATGACTTAACAATATAGTTGAAATTTAAAGATACTCAGAAATATAGAACCAAACTAAATGCTGTCTAAGTGAAGTGAAGTGAAGTGAAGTCGCTCAGTCATGTCTGACTCTTTGCGACCCCGTGGACTGTAACCTACTAGGCTTCTCCGTCCATGGGATTCTCCAGGCAAGAATACTGGAGTAGATTGCCATTTCCTTCTCCAGGGGAACTTCCCTACCCAGGGATCGAGCCCAGGTCTCCTGCATTGAAGGCAGACACTTTAACCTCTGAGCCACCAGGGAAGCCCCCAAAAAACTCATATACACAGTGATTAAAAGTAAAAGGATGGAAAATGATATACCATACAGACTTAATTGTGAGAAAATTAAATTAATTCTATTAATATGAGCCCAAAACACTGCAAGAGTGGGAATAGTATCAGTAGTAGTTAACTCTCAAAATAAATATTTAGAAGTGTACCATGAAGTAGGGAGGGAATTTGATTAGATAAATGGTAAGGCAGGGTTCTATTTATTATGAATCTTTCTTATTCTTTGATTCTTTCTGATTATGAGTATATATTACATAAATAAAAATAGAAAAATGTATATATTAAAGTTTATTAGAAGAAATTTCCAGGATTAGTATATTTAGAGGTCTAAAGGCAATTTACTGAAGAAATGGTTGGAAAATTCATGTTTATAGTTAGCAGTAGTGGTAAGAAGGATTTTTTTTTAAAATTTGCATTAGTCTTGTGCAGTGTATGTTTTTTACACATAGATATGTTGTATTAATAACTTAAAATGCATATAGTTATTTTCTTTCTGGTTGAAATATGCTAGAAAACTACTAGGAAGTATACTATCCATCATACTGACAAGAAAAACTCCTCAAAGGTGGGTTTGTATTCTAAATAGATTTTTAGGAATTGCAGTTTACTTGAAATAATGTTCAATTTGGTTTGTCTACAACTGACTACATAGTTTACACATTTTTTTAAAGATCATAGTGCCTCAATCAACAGCTTTCAACAAAGATTCATTGGTTAATAAATGGAAATATAGTAAGTCAGTTATATCATTGTATGCATTCAAAGGTAAATTTTTTGTACTTCACAAATTTTGTTTCTTTTATATTATTTATTATAACTATTGAAGAATAATGGAGTAGGAAATGGCGACCCGCTCCTGTATTCTTGCCTGGAAAATTCCAGAGGAGCCTAGAATGCTCAGAGGAGACTGGCGGGCTATAGTCCATAGGGTTGAAAGAGTTGGACACAACTGAGGAACTTTCAGTTCANGAACAAGGAAGCCTGGCAGGCTACAGTGCATGGGGTCACAAAGAGTTGGACACAAGTGGGTAACTAAGCATACACATACATAACTAAGAATCTAATTTACTTCCATTTCTGATCATTCCCATAATTTTAGAAATGGCAGTACAAAATTACAAAACATAGGTTACGAAGTCTCAAAGATACTGCCAAGATTTGTACTGACTTTCAGTTGACATTCCATCAATGTGAATATATCACTTCCTCAAGATCCTAATAAAATCACAGAAAAATAAATTCATAAAGGTATTGACCTACTACAATGAACAACATTGGACAGTATCATTAGTTCATATATAACTTCAAGATTGCTTAACATGGGAAATCAGATGGCTCAATAATGACTAGTGTAGTAATTTAAAGAAGTTAAGCCAAATTTATGTATACGAGAGTCACAGTCATGGAGCAAGCCCAATTCTATAAAACCTGTAGGCATGTAGTCTGAAAATCAAGCAAAACAGAACAACAGGAAATAGAGTTTGTAAGAATAAATGGGTTGAAAATTTTCATATACATTATCACTTTATTCCCCTTCCTGCTTAGAATGACCTGATACCTGTATTGTATTTTCTACAGGTCAAAAGGAAGTGTTCTTTCTGTCGATTAGATAAGTAATCTGAAGAAATGAAGAAACAACCTTGATGGGTAATTAGACCAACAGAGAAAATCTTAAACTCCTAGACAATTAGAGTTCCAAATAAAAGGTAGATCTTTACACTCATTTACTCTGTAGAGGGAATCTGAGAACAATTCCAAATTGAGGAGGTCAAAGGCAGATTTTCCTACACATAAGAATGTCTTGCACCTGCCCTATCCTGCCCTATGACAGGCCAAAACCAAATGTTTTTAATTTTAAAAAAGCGAAAATATTCCCATCTAACTCATAGGGCAGGTTTATGGATTTAATTAGTTAAAATATTCAACAAAATATGTGTAAGAAAACATTGCAAGGATGTAATGAGTGTTCACTGTTCTTTATTTGCAGTGCCTTCTAATAACTATAACAATAAAAGATGACCCTAAATGTTTTTGACCCTTACTGAGGGCCACCTAACTATACTTTCAGTCAACAAGTCTAACCGTTTAATAATGATTACAGCAGAATTTCTTTTGCCTCATCATTAAATATGATTAGGCAATCAAAAATCATCAGATACTTGAGGATCCTTCATAATATAAAAGAGGAAGATCAAAATAATAACAGAAAAAAATAATCACAGGGGAAAACCAAAACTAAAAATTAATGGCAAGAAAAAGCAAGACCAAAAACAGAGAAGGAAATTTCAAGCTTTGCAATAAAATTAGGGTAGATCCTGTTAATGCATATAGAAAATTTCAGCAAATTGATAAAAATTAAAAATTAATTATCTATTATTGGATATTCAATATAAGAGAACTGCATAGTAAAAATGAGAAATTAATATGAAAATCAAGGAAAAGGGGAAAAAAGAACAGAAATGAGAATAAATCATAAAAGGGTAAACATTGTTAATGAATTTAAAAGCAAATGACTTAACAATATAGTTGAAATTTAAAGATACTCAGAAATATAGAACCAAACTAAATGCTGTCTAAGTGAAGTGAAGTGAAGTCGCTCAGTCATGTCCGACTCTTTGCGATTCCGTGGACTGTAACCTACTAGGCTTCTCCGTCCATGGGATTCTCCAGGCAAGAATACTGGAGTGGATTGCCATTTCCTTCTCCAGGGGAACTTCCCTACCCAGGGATCGAACCCAGGTATCCTGCATTGGAGGCAGACACTTTAACCTCTGAGCCACCAGGGAAGCCCCCCCAAAACTCATATACACAATGATTAAAAGTAAAATATGGAAAATGATATACCATATAGACTTAATTGTGAGAAAAATTAATTCTATTAATATGAGCCCAAAACACTGCAAGAGTGGGAATAGTATCAGTAGTAGTTAACTCTCAAAATAAATATTTAGAAGTGTACCATGAAGTAGGGAGGGAATTTGATTAGATAAATGGTAAGGCAGGGTTCTATTTATTATGAATCTTTCTTATTCTTTGATTCTTTCTGATTATGAGTATATATTACATAAATAAAAATAGAAAAATGTATATATTAAAGTTTATTAGAAGAAATTTCCAGGATTAGTATATTTAGAGGTCTAAAGGCAATTTACTGAAGAAATGGTTGGAAAATTCATGTTTATAGTTAGCAGTAGTGGTAAGAAGGATTTTTTTTAAAAATTTGCATTAGTCTTGTGCAGTGTATGTTTTTTACACATAGATATGTTGTATTAATAACTTAAAATGCATATAGTTATTTTCTTTCTGGTTGAAATATGCTAGAAAACTACTAGGAAGTATACTATCCATCATACTGACAAGAAAAACTCCTCAAAGGTGGGTTTGTATTCTAAATAGATTTTTAGGAATTGCAGTTTACTTGAAATAATGTTCAATTTGGTTTGTCTACAACTGACTACATAGTTTACACATTTTTTTAAATATCATAGTGCCTTAATCAACAGCTTTCAACAAAGATTCATTGGTTAATAAATGGAAATATAGTAAGTCAGTTATATCATTGTATGCATTCAAAGGTAAATTTTTTGTACTTCACAAATTTTGTTTCTTTTATATTATTTATTATAACTATTGAAGAATAATGGAGTAGGAAATGGCGACCCGCTCCTGTATTCTTGCCTGGAAAATTCCAGAGGAGCCTAGAATGCTCAGAGGAGACTGGCGGGCTATAGTCCATAGGGTTGAAAGAGTTGGACACAACTGAGGAACTTTCAGTTCACATTGAAAAATGAACAAAATAGATACTGAAGGAACATTTCTCAATTATTTTTCTTTTAATTTTTAGATCAGCAGATAAACTGAATATCTGCAATCTTCCTATAAGAAAATATCTCTGGTGGGTCTTCTATTCAAATATTCTATGAGTTTTTGATAAATCAAGTAGAGCCCACTTGTCCATTCCAGTAATAACTGGGTCAATAAGCACTCAAAGTTTTTGTCAATTATTATTTGCTGTGAAAAACAAATGGTGAAATGGAGACCCTTAAAAGGACTACTATGAAGCAAACAAATATTACCATAAACTTTCTAGATAATTTTTTATTATGCTACTGGTAACATATTTACAGGAGCTTTAACTAACCACCTGTTAGTTGGCTTCATTTTAATATAAATCATGAGGTAAGATATCATAAATGTGTGCTTATGTGTTTTACTCTTGAAACATCTGGAGATAATTATTTTCATTCTCAGAAATACTTTCTACAATTTTTCAACTTAATAAAAATTTCATGTCTAATTTACAATATATTTCTTCCCTATGTTAATTAAAACTAATAGCTAATTTATTCATTCTAGTTAATTTTAATAATACCTTATGAATGCAATTCTTACATTAACTTTCAAAATATTCAAAAAATTTTACTGTTTTTATGTTTATTTTCTGAGTGCTTCTAATTCAAATTTCTGGTGTTTTATTTCTAACTATTTTTTGCTCTTTAGTAACCTACATTTTTATATGATTAAAACTGGAAAACTAATGAAGGTTGACTTCACAAAGTACTTTCCCTTTAAAACCAACTGAAAAACTATGTTGTTTTATTCAGATGTGATAAAAACGGTAGCTGACTTTGAAATTGTTCCTAACTCCTGCTTGAAAAAAACCTACCCTTAGGCAGCTGACATTATGCCAGCGTGTAGTGAGTGAACTGTAATGAAACCATCACATACGGTGAACAGGCTGTACATGGAGCAGGTACCTAACCTCTTCTAACCCACATGAGCTATTATTTAGATTAAATATTCCCAAGGTCTTTACACATTTAATACCAACACAGAATCAAAGTTGAGAATAACAGTAGTATTCTTAAGGCCAGTATCAAAGATTAGTTTACTTGAGAAGTTGGCACTTGAAGGTTTCCTTCCTACATTTGAGTCTTCACCATTGTGATATGTTCAGAGAACTGTTGAGGATTGCCCTAGCTTTGAGCCCCTTATGGTGTTTTTATCTTTTAAAGTGTTCCAGTAGAAGAGCACAACAGTACCCCTGGGAAACAGCTAACATCCTCTACTACAAATAACAAGCAATGTGGAAGTATTTAGAGACTTTTTTCTTTTTAAAAAAATTTTATAATTACCAGATTGTAATCCCTCTTAAAAACTTAACAACTTTCCTTAACACTGTGTCTTGGTATGGAGCCAAATAATTTGAATTGTATTACAGAAAGACTTATACAAATAAGCATCAAGATACATTCATGCATAGGTATTAACAATAATCTGTTGGTTCCAGATGATTTCATATTTTATTTTCCTTTACTTGACACAAAATGCAAATCTACCTAAATAAATATTGTAGTGGGCTTACTGATCACTGGCCAAATGAAAACTTTTTAGTATTGGTCTAAAAACTCTTAATACAAATGAAAAATAAATAACATGATTGGAAAATATTAGCCATTGTAGTTACATATTAAACTGATAAAAAACACACTCATTGAAATATTTGGAATTTGATGTGTCTGTTGAACATGGCAGGCTTTTCTCAACTTCTCTTCATAGTGCATTTGTTTCCTTAGACTCTGTTATGCAAAATACTAGATAGAACTGAGAAAGGGCAGACTCATCAAGAAGGCTTGTGAGTGCTGCCTGCTAAGTCACTGTAGTCGTGTCTGACGCTTTGAGACCCTAGGGACTGTAGCCCTCCAGACTCCTCTGTCAATGGGATTTTCCAGGCAAGAATCCTGGAGTGGATTGCCATTTCCTTCTTCACAGGATATTCCCAACCCAGGGATCAAACTCACATATCTTATGTCTCCTTCATTGGCAGGCAGGTTCTTTACCACTAGTGCTACCTTACAAACTTCTGTTCCTTCTTATTTCAAAAATGAATGCATATGTTCATACTTTCTGCTGTTTTATTTCCTTTCTTTCTTGAAAGTGTAGCATCCAAAGTCATTCAAGGCCCACTCTTTTCAAAAATCTCCTTTTCCAGGTCCTTTATGAGCTATCCATTCATATCATTCACATTGTCCATTCACACTGTAGAAAGATCTTCCTGAACCTATGGCAGCATAATCCCTAATGATGACTCATTCTTTTAACTAGGCAATGCTGTTATTGAAAGATATAAGTGTAAAAATAGAAGATATCTTTTCTGTTTCAGCTCCTCTCTTTGTTCAAGTTATCATCATTTTCCCTTTGAACACTGCAACCAGCTTTCTTAAGAACCTTCATATGCTGCATCATACTTATTTCACCAATTCTTCCTGTCTATTTGCTCAGTGTCATCATGTGGTATGCATTTCCTTCCATTTAAAGTACTGTCTTATTTTTCATATTCCTCTACATCAAAGCTCAAACTCCTTGGTTTACTACCGAAGATCTTTCAAAGATTAATTCTCTATTACTGCTTCCTATTCATTACATAGTCTTTCTCTTTCAAAATATACATAAATGATAACCACACTCAAGAAACACAATGGCTTTTCAGGCTTTCCAATTTACATCACAGTTCTGTTTTCTTGGGCAGGTAGTTTATTTTGATGGAGTATCTTTTTTCCTGTCATTTTTTTTCTAGTTAAATTATTGTACATTCTTTTGAAATCTGTACAAATAATAGCTCCTTTGTGAAGCAATTCTGCTTTCTTTAGATAACTGGTGATTTCTGTGATTTCACATGCAATATATTTGTGATTTTTCTTACATACTTATCCAGAGGCATGACAATTATTTTCAAGCAGTAGGTCTCAACAGGGGGCTTAAAATATTCAGAAACTATGTTGGAAACAGGTATTTAGGCTTCCCTAGTGGTGGCTCAGTGTTAAAGAATCTGCCTGCCAGTGCAGCAGATGCAGGTTCAATCCATGGCTTGGGAAGATCCCCTAGAAAAGGAAATGGCAAACCATTCTATTATTCTTGCCTGGAACATCCCATTGACAGAGAAGCCTGGGAGACTATAGTCCATGGGGTCTCAAAAGTGTCAAATAATACTTAGCAACTCAACAACAACAAAACATATGTTTCGTCATCCAGGACTTGTTCCGTTTATGGGGCACAATAAGAGTAGATTTAGCATAATTCTTCAGGATCCTATGATATTCAAATGGTAAATGAACACTGTGTTCAACTAAAACTCACCAGGTATATTCAATTCAGTTCAGTTCAGTCGCTCAGTCGTGTCTGACTCTTTGCGACTCCATGAAGTGCAGCATGCCAAGCCTCCCTGCCAATCACCAACTCCCGGAGTTCATCAAACTCACGTCCATCGAGTCTGTGATGCCATCCAGCCATCTCATTCTGTGTTGTCCCCTTCTCCTCCTGCCCCCAATCCCTCCCAGCATCAGAGTCTTTTCCAATGAGTCAACCCTTCACATCAGGTGGCCAAAGTACTGGAGTTTCAGCTTCAGCATCATTCCTTCCAAAGAAATCTCAGGGTTGATCTCCTTCAGAATGGACTGGTTGGATCTCCTTGCAGTCCAAGGGACTCTCAAGAGTCTTCTCCAACACAACAGTTCAAAAGCATCAATTCTTCGGCACTCAGCTTTCTTCACAGTCCAACTCTCACATCCATACATGACCACTGGAAAAATCATAGCCTTGACTAGACGGACCTTTGTTGGCAAAGTAATGTCTCTGCTTTTGAATATGCTATCTAGGTTGGTCATAACTTTTCTTCCAAGGAGTAAGCGTCTTTTAATTTCCTGGCTGCAATCACCATATGCAGTGATTTTGGAGCCCCTCAAAATAAAGTTTGACACTGTTTCCACTGTTTCCCCATCTATTTCCCAAGAAGTGATGGGACTAGATGCCATGATCTTCGTTTTCTGAATGTTGAGCTTGAAGCCAACTTTTTCACTCTCCTCTTTCACTTTCATCAAGAGGCTTTTTAGTTCCTCTTCATTTTCTGCCATAAGAGTGGTGTCATTTGCATATCAGAGGTTATTGATATGTCTCCTGGCAATTTTGATTCCAGCTTGTGCTTCTTCCATCGCAGCGTTTCTCATGATGTACCCTGCATATAAGTTAAATGAGCAGGGTGACAATACACAACCTTGACGTACTCCTTTTCCTATTTGGAACCAGTCTGTTGTTCCATGTCCAATTATATTAGCCCCTAAAAAAAGAGTCAGTCTGTACTCTGAATCTTTGAAGACTTTCTAGCTATGAAAGCCCTCAATGGCATCTTCTTACAAAAGAATGGTGTTTTGTTCACATTGAAAATCTATTGTTTAAAGTAATTACCTACATGGATTATTTTAGTTTGATCTTCTGGATAATTTACTGCAGCTCCTACATAAGTACTTATTACTTCACTTGCACTTCTATGTTATGGAGATGGTTTCTTTCCTTAAATCTCATGAATCAACCTCTGCTACCTTTAGACTTCTGCACCTTCCTCATCTCTCTCAGCCTTCAAAAAACTGAAGAGAGTTAGGGCCTTGCTCTGGATTAGGCTTTGGTTTAAGTGATATTGGGGCATCCCTGGTGGCTCAGAGGTAAAGCGTCCACCTCCAATGCACCTGGGTTCAATCCTTGGGTTGGGAAGATCCCCTGGAGAAGGAAATGGTAACCTACTCTAGTATTCTTGCCTAGAGAAGCCTGGTAGGCTACAGTCCACGGGGCCCCAAAGAGTTGGACACAACTGAGTGACTTCACTCACTCACTCTGTGCCCACAATAGGCTGAGGTCAATCATTTACAGGGAAACTGGAAACAAGAAAACGGTGGCTCAGAGGTTAAAGCATCTGCCTGGAATGTGGGAGACCCAGGTTCAATCCCTGGGTTGGGAAGATCCCCTGGAGAAGGAAATGGCAACCCACTCTAGTACTCTTGTTGGAGAATCCCATGGAGGGAGGAGCCTGGTAGGCTACAGTCCATGGGGTCGCAAAGAGTCACAGACATGACTGAGCAACTTCACACCTTCATGCACCTTTAAGTGATATTGTGGCTTATTTGATCTTCTATCCAGACCACTAATCTCCATATCAGCACTAAGGCTGAAATCTATTTTTGTCAGCCCTATCTGATAAGCTTGACTGACTTTACAAAGCAGTGAATAAAGTCATTCTGTTTGCACTCATTAAAATCATTGCAACCTATTTATACATAACAGTTTGATTTTCAACAAAATTACAATATCAATTAACAGCAAAGATCACACTAAGAAAGAACCTTTGGTACTGAAATGTCCAGAATGAGGAAATGTCCTGTGATTTTTCTTTTTTTCTTTTTTAATCTTACTTTATTTACTTTATAATACTAGCTTTTGACAAAGCAATCCTTTTAACTAAGCTTAATTATTTATAACTTTGACTTAAAGTAAGAGACCTGCAACCCTTTTCTTCAGTTGAACACTTACAGGCCATTGTAGAGTTATCAATTAGCCTAATTTCAATATTAGGTCTCAGCAAGGCCTGAGGAGATGGAGAGAGATGGGGAAGAGCTGGTTGGTGTAGCATTCAGAACACACACAACATTTATTAAATTCTATGCCTTACATGGCTGTGGTTCATAATGACTTATATCAATTACAGTAGCAACAACAAAAATCACTGACTACAGATCACCACCACCACCACCACAATAATATTTTACATACTGAATTACCAAAATGTGACACAGAGACAGAAAGTAAGTAGATACTGTTGAAAAAATGGTTACACATGCTTGACTCAGGGTTGCCACAGATCTTCAATGTGTAAAAAGTACAGTATCTGTGAAGTGCAGTGAAGCAAAATACTATAAAATCAGGTATACCTATAAGTTGGCAAGAAGGAACAATTTTTCAGCCTGTCATAAGGCTGTATATGTTTCTGGCCACATATGAGGGTTTTGAGTGAAATCTAAGAGTAGAATTTGGCTCTTACTTTCTTTACAGTGTTTAAATTTGAGGTATTAGTGAGAAAGCAAGCAGTTTATTTTCAAATCTTATATAGTACTTAACATATATACATGTATGTATTTTTATATAGATTAGAAGTAGATTTACTTTTTTAGACAAAATGCAAGTCTTTATGTTATAGTATGTAAATTTAATGCAATAAGAATTCTATTATATTTAGACTATTTCTATCATATATTTTTGTGCTTTGTTTTATTTTGTAGTTTAAAAATGTTTCACTATGTGATGTGTTTCTTTGTTTTTCTTCTCTTATTTATATGTATTTTGTTGTTTAAAATATTTCTTCATTTTCATTCCAGTGATTATTTTTACACCTGTAAGTTATATAATAAACTTAATTGCCTAATTTTAAACAGTATCTAAAAATTCCCCACAGTGACTAATTATAGCATTAATAAATCTCTTTTTTTCTATGTTGTCTTCAACATTTAATTTTATTAAATTGTTTAGCTTTTTAATATTAAATGTACTGAGACAAACATTTTCATGTTTAAGTGATATTCTTCGATGGTCAGCTCTAAATGAATTACACAGCATATCTACCTTAAATATAACCTTCATTACCTAACTTTTAATTTTTGGAAAATGTATTGTATTTCTACATATATAGAGAATATAACAAATATATTCTGTCATCACTACTTGGTATGTTGTGAAGAGTTTATGACAATAACATGGTCAAATTCAATATATTAAAAATTAACATTCTGTTGGCATTCATATATAAGTGATTTGGTAGATGTTGTTCCAGTGCCATCTAGTATTAAATACTGCCATTAGAGGCCACACTTTGCTTTCTGCTTATAAATTACTTGGTCTTTGGGTTAGCATCCACTCCAAAGGGTTCTTTATTTGCATGATCATTTAATGACTTTACTATGTTGTGGCCAATTGTAAAAATTTGGGGGTATATTTTCTTTGGGACTTAGCGGAGGTTTTCAATATGCACTGATGTTTTATTTTAAATATTTTACCTTGTATTATTTTTTCCCCCTTTAAGGACTTTAAGAACAAATGTTTGCACTTTCTTTAACTTTCAGATCTGTTTCTCTGATCAATTTTATCTCTTTATTTGTCTTTCTTGGTTCTTGATTGGCTCATTTTAAATTGCTATAAGGGGATTTCCTTGGAGTTCAGTGGTTAAGACTCCATACTTATCACTGCAGGGGGCACAGGTCTGATCCCTGGTCACAGACCTAAGCCCTTTTATGGATCACAGCCTTGTCACGGTGAATGGCCTGCATTAACTCAGTGAAGCTATGAGCCAAGGCATGCAGGGAGACCTAAGACAGATGATTCATAGTATAGAGTTCTGATAGAACGTGACCAACTGGGAAGGAAATGGGAACCCATGGTTCTAGTTTTCTTCAGTGCTCTTGCCTGGAGAACCGCATGGACAGTAGGAAAAAGCAAAAAGATATGATAACAGGAGACGAACTCCCAAGGTTGGAAGATATCCAATATGCTAGTGCGGAAGAGTGGAGGGCAGGTACTAATATCCCCAGTAAGAATGAAGCAGCTGGGCCAAGGTGGAAACAATGCTAAGCTGTGGATGTGTTTTGTGGTGTAGTAATGTCTGATGCTGTAAATAAAAGTACTCCACAGGAACCTGGTGGTTAGGATCGTGAATCAAGGTAAATTGTACGTGGTCAAACAGGAGATTCCAAGATTAAACACTGACATCTTAGGAATTAGTGAACTAAAATGGATGGGAATTAGTGAACTAAAATGGATGGGAAATCAGATGACCATAGGCAAGAATCTCTTAGAAGAAATAGAGTAGCCCTCATAGTCAACCAAAGAGCCTGAAATGCAGTACTTCGGTGAGATCTCAAAAGCACAGAATGATCTTGGTTCATTCCCAAGGCAAATGATTCAGTGTCATAGTAATTCAAATCTATGCACCAACCACTAATTCTGAAGAAGTTGTAGTCAAATGGTTTTATAAAGAGTTACAAGATCTGCTAGAACTAACACCAAAAAGAAGACGTTCTTTTCATCATAGGGGATTGGGATTCAAAAGTAGAAAGTCAAGAGACAACTGGAATAACAGGCAAGTTTGGCCTTGGAGTACAAAATGACAGGGTAAAATTTAACAGAGCTTTGTCAAGAAAACACACTGGTCATAAGAAATACCCTTTTCCCGAACTCAAGAGATGACTCTACATATGGACATAAGCAGATGATCAATACAGAAATCAAATTGATTATATTCTTTGCAGCTGAAGATGGAGAAGCTCTATACAGCCAGCAAAAACAAAATCTGGAACTGATTGTAGTTCAGATCATGAGTTCCTTATTGCAAAATTCAGGCTTAAGTTGAAGAAAGTAGGGAAAACCACTAGGACATTCAAGTATGACCTAAATAAAATCCCTTATACAATGGAGGTAATGAAGAGATTCAAGGGATTAAATCTGGTAGACAGAGTGCCTGAAGAACTATGGAAAGAAGTTTGAAACATTGTACAGGAGACAGTAACCAAAACCATTCCCCAAATAAAGAAATACAAGAAGGCAACTTGATTGTCTAAGGAGGCTTTACAAATAGAAGAGAAAGGAAGAGAAACAAAAAGCAAGGGGGAAAGGCAAAGTTATATCCAAGTGAATGCAGAGTTCCATAGACAAAGAAGGAGCGATAAGAAGGCCTTGAATGAGCAATGCAAAGAAATAGAATAAAGCAATAGAACCAAAAATATTAGAGATCTCTTCAAGATAATTGGAGAGATCAAGGAAACATTTCATGCAAAGATAAGCCCAATAAAGGACAAAAATGGTAAGGACTTAACAGAAGTGGAAGAGATTAAGAAGAGATGGCAGGAATACTTAAAATAACTATACAAGAAAGGTCTTAATGACCCAGATAGCCATAATGGTGTGGTCACTCACTTAGAACCAGACATACTGGAGTATGAAGTCAAGTGGCCCTTAGGAAACATCAAATTAACACACAATTGAGCTCACTTCACATACTGGGAAGGTAACACTCAAAATTCTTCAAGCTAGGCTTCAACAATACATGAACCAAGAACTTCCACATGTACAAACTGATTTAGAAAAGGTAGAGGAACCAGAGATCAAATTGCCAACATCAATTGGGTCATAGAAAATAAGCAAGAGGATTCCAGAAGAACATCTATTTCTGCTTCGTTGATTATGCTAAACCTTTTACTGTGTGGGTCACAATAAATTGTGGAAAATTCTTAAAGAGATGGGAATACTAGATCATTTTACCTGTCTCCTGAGAAACATGTGTGCAGGTCAAGAAGCAACAGTTAGAAACCTACATGAAACAACTGACTGGTACAAAATTGGGAAAGGAGTATGACAAAGCTGTATATTGGCACCTTGCTTATTTAACTTATATGCAAACATCATGTGAAATGCTGGATTGAATGAATCACAATCTGGAATCAAGACTGCCAGGTAGAATATCAACAACCTCAAATATGCAGATGATACCATTTTAATGGCAGAAAGTGAAGAGGAATCAAAGAGTCTCTTGATGAGGGTGAAAAAGAGAGTGAATGGGCTGGGTTGAAATTTAATATTCAAAAAACTAAGATCATGACATCCAGTCCCATCACTTCATGGCAAATAGATGGGTAAACAGTGGAAACAGTGAGAAATTTTATTTTCTTGGGCTCCAAAATCACTGTAGATGGTGGCTGCTATCATGAAATCAAAAGATGCATTCTCCTTGGAAGAAAAGCTATGAAAAACATAGACAGGATATTAAAAAGAAGAGACGTTGCCAACAAAGGTCCATATAATCA
The DNA here is from genome assembly GCA_006410735.1 of Raphicerus campestris. Lineage (NCBI taxonomy): Eukaryota > Metazoa > Chordata > Mammalia > Artiodactyla > Bovidae > Raphicerus > Raphicerus campestris. The sequence goes on along the minus strand of SJYW01046568.1, from coordinate 105,713 downwards.
AATATATGGTTTTTCCAGTAGTTATGTATGGATGCAAGAGTTGTATGGATGAAAGAGAAGGCTGAGCACCTAAGAGCTGATGCTTTCAAACAGTGGTGTTGGTGAAGACTTTTGAGACTCCCTTGGACTGCAAGGAGATCAAACCAGTCAATCTGAAAGGAAATCAGTCTTGAATATTCATTGGAAGGACTAATGCTGTGCTGACGCTCCAACACTTTGGCCACCTGCTGTGAAGAGCCAACTCATTGGAGAAGATTTTGATGCTGGGAAAGACTGAGGGCAAGAAGAGGAGGAGGCGACAGAGGATGAGATGGTTAAAAAGCATGACTGACTAAATGGGCATGAGTTTGAGGAAATCCCGGGAAGAAGTGAAGGATAGGGAAGCCTGGTGTGCTGCAGTCTATGGGGTAGCAAAGAGTAGGACACAACTTAGTAACTGAACAACAACAACAAAAGGAGAAGGAGGCAGCAGAGGATGATTGATTAGATAGCCTCACAGAATCAATGCTCATGAATTCGAGTAAACTCTGGGAAATAGGTCTTGCTTGGTGGCTCAGTTGGAAAAGAGTCTGCCTGCAATGAGGGAGACCCAGGTTCAATCCCTGGGTCAGAAAGATCCCCTGGAGAAGAAAATGGCAACCCACTCCAGTATTCTTGCCTGGAAAATCTCATGGACAGAGGAGCCTTGCAGGCTACAGTCCTTGGGGTCACAAAGAGTCAGATGCAACTGAGTGACTAACACTTTCACTGGGAAAAATAAGGGAGGACAAAGGAGAGTAGCATGCTACCGTCCTTAGAAACAAACCCCTACTTTGTTATTATTATTAATTCATAGTGATTGATTTCTCTTGTTCTCCTTTCAGTTTTACCTCTAGTGCTATGATGGTATGCATTTTTTTTAGCATCTATCTATCTCCTCCTCCTATGTTTCATCTTTTCTTGTTACTCTGCAATCAATTCCCTGAAGTCCTGCATCTTGTTTCATGCTTCCACTTCATAGGGATGATTACTTGATTAATCTGTTTCTTGCTTCTGTTTTTAACATTTTTGTTCACAATTTTCATCTACTTCATTACAATAGTTTTCTAGTACATATTCTCCCTGTGACACATGAATTCAGTTTCCTTGATTCCCTTTTTGTTAAAATTGTTGAATCTGATATAGATTTTATACTTCTGGGAGCCACTCTTCTTTGAGGGAATCTCCTGCCCACTCCATTACTTGCTCTAATAAGTATGTACTATTCCCAATGTTGCAACCTAGGGAAAATTAGGTTTTGTGTCTCACATTGTGTCTGCCTACTTTCCCAAGTATAATTTATAGTTTTTCTGGCTATTTTTGAATCCAAAGCAAAGTATCTCTGTCGCTCAATACCTTTGTCAGTTTCCTCCTAAAAAAAAAAGTAATGTTCAATGATTTGCGCTTCCTTTTGTGAGATTTTAGCCTATATCATAGTTTAGATTTTAACTATTTCCCTGTGTCACTAAACATGGTGTTAAGATTTCCATTTATTATATTGAATTTTTTTATAACTTTGCAATTATTTCCAAAATATAAGTCTGGACTTCTCACTTTCTGTTTGAATCTCTAAACTGAAAGCCTAGGCATCAATTTTAGATTTTTTCATTTATAGTAAAAGTAGTCTCTTTTCATAAAAATCTATATTTTGACTATGTTAAAGTTAGAACCTAATTACAGTAAAATTAATAATTGTGAAAATCAAGTTCTGATTTTATCAAAATATACAACTATAATTGTTCATTCTGAATTTTACGTTAAAGAGAATGGAAACTGAAACTTTAGCAAATGGATTTCATATTACCTGATTGAATGAGTGAAGCAATTAATATACTCATTAATATTCTGAGCAAAACAAAGCAAATTATCTACATTGTAGAGATGTCCCAGTCCCTCCATTTTATACTACTTAAGAACTAATGTATAGTGCCATGCTAAAATCATTTTCCCAGAAGATGTTACATTAAACATTCAGGATGACAAGGGGACAAAACAAAGAGATATTTTCATATTAATAAGTGAACAGCTAAGTTCGAACTAGTTTTGTGGTCCCAGTTATAACAGAGGATCTCAAAGGTGACTATACCAAAATAATGAACAACTGTAATAAAATGTGGAAAGAGGAAAATCACATACTCTAGGTTTGTGGTTAAATGTGAAGCACTATTCCTGTGAAGAACAGGCAAGCTTTGGTTCATTCCCAAGCAAGAAGATAGTGAATATGTTATTCAGATTTAAATGAGGTAATGTGAATTAAAAGTGTAATCTTAATCATGCATGCATGCATGTATGTAATCATTTGTGTCAGACTCTTTGGACTGTAGTCCACCAGCCTCTTCTGTCCATGGAATTTTGCAGGCAAGAATATTGGAGTGGGTTGCAATTTCTGACTTCAGGGAATCTTCCTGATGCATGGATTGAACTCACATCTCTTTCATTTCCTGTATTAGAAGGAGGATTCTTTATCAGGGCACTACTTGGGAAGCTGAATGTTAATCATACATTCAAATAATAACTTTCATTAAAATAATGATATATACAATAGTTATTCATAATATGTTCATATTGTTTTTTCCCTCCACTAATGACTTTAACCATTTCTCACTTAAGATAGCTTAACAGAAAAAAACAGCAAAATGTAAGTTAACTTGAATCTGCTTAACTTATTTAAAATATCAAGTCTTTATGGCATTTGATATTTTAGCTAACAATAGCAACAAATTATTTATAGCATGCCTAATAAACACAACACATGTATTTGTCTGTGGTCATGAGAAAAATTATAAGCATCTGTCAAAATTTGGGCATCAGAATATTAATTTAAATAGTTTTACAATATCCTCTTAGGGCAAATAGTTATCTCAATACTGTAGTAACTTTTAAGAAAATAGCATATCAGCTAAGAATTTTGGAACCTGTACTGATTTTAATTTTGTTTGAATTTTACACACAAAATTTAATAAATAAAGCATTTAATCTAAATACAATTTACTTGCTTATGCACACATATATTAAATGCTATTCTACATACACACATGCACACACCATGAATAAATTGACATAGAGTTGGATAATACTGTAAGATCTCATTTTATAACTCATGAAAATCTTAAAGCCATATTACATAAAAAATACTTTCTCTTTCATACAGTCTGGTTTTATTTTACAAATGTCTTATGCATGTTTTATTCCTATTCCATAATTGTGTCAGATACTTTATTAGTGGCCTGGCTAATTGATGGCCAGGCTGATCCTAAATACTGCTTATCAAGTTGTTAGGCTCTATTTGCATGACTGATTTGCATATGATGAAGAAATCTTACAGAAAAGTGTTTAAAGCATACATAGCTAGAGTGAACGACAAGAAAGAAAAGAATATGCAAAGAGCATCTTGACGAGATCCTATGAGTTTCCAGTTTCATGGAAAGAAAATTTAACATAATTTTGTTGAACACAGAGTGGTCTCAGAGTTATGAGTTTTGAAAGAAATTAATAGTTATTTTTAATTATTTAAATCTTTTTCAAGTTGGTGCAAAGAGGTGACACTCTAGTCAACATTTCTCCTTTACAAAGTAGTGACAGAACCTTGGGAGCACATGGCTTAAGATGGTATAGGAAGAAGCCTGAACTTACTTCCTACTGCTCAAAGATCAAATATATACCAACATATGTATTAGTTCTCTCTGAAAAGAACTTGAGAATCAGCTGAATACTTATCTACAAGAATAGAAGGAACATCCATCGAGATAGGTTGGAGAGGGAGAGAAATGCTCTTGCAAAAACCCCACCCCTGGCTCAGCAGCACATGATGGGGAAAGATCTCTAGCAAGGAGTGAGTGCCCTGCATCAGGCTCCCTAGTCCCTGGGGTTTATACCAAAGAGATGAGCCTGTAAATCACCCGGTTTAAAAATCAACAAAGCCGATATCCAAGAGTCCCAAAGTGACATAGAAAACTGAGACTCTTCCCTCAAAGGGCTCCTGTGCAGCTTCTTTCCCCCGAGACCCAGAAAAAGAACTGTAGTTTAGCAAGTACTGAAACAATATGGAAAGGTGAGCCATTTGTGAATATAAAGGCACTGACCAGTGGAGTGATGCGTGATGGAAACACTGCCTAGAGCTGGAAGTGCAGGCAGATGCCATTGTTGAGCTTCCCACTTAATTTGCACAAGTGGGCAAGCTTGGATGCACGGATGGGTGATTGCTGCTCTACCTCCCTACTTTGCTGAAGCAACAGCTCCAGCCACTGAAGCACTGCCTCACTTCTCAGCTTCACTAGGCAGGCAAGAGTAGGCTTGTAGCATTTTGGCTAAAAAACTGGCCTGCTTCCTGGCTAAAAACTGCAGATGTGAGAGACTACAGCACTCCCTGGTGCCCTAGCTGAGGCCCGNAAACACTGCCTGGAGCTGGAAGTGCAGGCAGATGCCATTGTTGAGCTTCCCACTTAATCTGCACAAGTGGGCAAGCTTGGATGCATGGATGGGTGATTGCCGCTCTACCTCCCTACTTTGCTGAAGGCAACAGCTCCAGCCGCTGAAGCACTGCCTCACTTCTCAGCTTCACTAGGCAGGCAAGAGTAGGCTTGTAGCATTTTGGCTAAAAACTGGCCTGCTTCCTGGCTAAAAACTGCAGATGTGAGAGACTACAGCACTCCCTGGTGCCCTAGCTGAGGCCCGTATGTGCAGTTGAGGTATTCTGCATTGCTGAAGCCTGCAGGTGCACAATATTAAATCATTTTCCTAACACATTCCTGAAGTAAGAGAACAAGTGTCTATCCTGTACTTTTCAGCTCTCTTGCTAAAGCCAGTGTGTGCACACAGTCCACTCAGAGGACATCAACTGCTCAACTAGCCCTGACTGTGAGGGAGCTGCTATCCTGAGCTCTAAGGAACTGAAACAACTGGAAAGATAGTTCTCTGTAGAATGGCACCCCAGGGCACAGTAGAGATAGCAAACTGAAACATATTCCCAGTCTTCTTGTGAATAAAGTCTACTTAACAAGCCTGGGGCTTCACCTGGAGGAACAGGCCTCAGGTTTCCCACAGCCCTACAGGCTTAGGGCATATTTCCAGGGTTCATAAGCAAGGAAACATCATCTTTGCACATACCCTTGACCTCTATACAGCTTGACAAGATTCCCCAGAAACAAGCTTCCAGTCATTAAGAATCCTGATTTTTGCAACTGTCATTCAGGGAACATATCCAGATCCCCTGGTCTGGAAGATAACAGGGATTATAACTGCAGCCCAAAAAAGACTGTAAATATCTGCACACTTAAAAAGCTGCTGCCTGAGGGATTGGCATCCAAATAGCCTGAGACAGGGCTTCCCAGGTGGCTCAGAAGTAAAAATCTACTTACTAAGCTGGAGATGCAAGTTCAATCCCTGGATTGGGAAGACTCCCCTAGAGAAAGAAATGACCGGGAAATCCCACAGACAGAGGAGCCTGGCAGGCTGCAGTCCATGGTGTCACAAAGAGTAGGACAAAACTTAGTGACTAAACAACAACAACAAATGTGCTATGGGAGATTCCTTCCCTTAGAATACTGGCAAGTTTTGGCACACCCAGCATCCTTTGCAGAACTGGGAGGGGTAAGCACCTCATTTAGCTGAGAGAAATACCTTAATAAAATGAAGAAGCAGCCTATTTGACAAAGAATTCGAAGTAATTATAATAAAGATGCATATTGGTCACAGGAGAAGATGAGATGAGCACATTAAAATCTGCAGAAACAGAGATATGAAATCTAAGTACCAAACATAGGTTATATTTGCACTAGAAACATACACTAGAGGAATTCAACAGCATAATGGATGAAATAGAAGCACAAACTAGCAAACTGAATGGAAAGCAATGGAAAGTGCCCAGACAGAGCAAGGGGATTTAAAAAAGTAATTACAAAAAAGTTAGAATACCTTAAGTTACCTCTGGAACATCAAGAAGAATAACATCCACATTATAGTGGTCCCAGAGAAGAAGAGGGACAGAAGAAACTAAAAAAATAATGGCTGAAAATATCCTTAATCTGAGAACGGAAATAGACATCCAGATCCAGNTAACAGTTTCAGCAAAAGTCCCTGATTGCCTTTTTTTTTTTCCAGTTGCTTGGCACAGCATGCCAGATCTTAGTTCCCCAACCAGGGATTGAACCCATGTCCCCTGCAGTGGAAGCCCAGAGTCTTAACCACTAGACTTCCAGGGAAATCTGTTTGCCTTTGATGGTCTCACTTAGACCATGTAACAACTCTGGAGCCAGTCCCATGAACAGGGCACTGTAGTGCTCCCACTGGCTCTCATTAGAGTCAAGATCTGGAGTCAGGCCCCCTTAAGCTTCTAGGTTGTGAGTTGGGCAGAGGTGGTAGCCCAGAATGAAGACCTGGGTCTTGCTTCCTGGAGAAGGGGTGCTGGGCAGGCAAGAGAAGTGGATGAGTCTAAAACCTCCAAAGACCTTGGCTAAGAGGTTTGTTGTGCATGCTAACTCGCCTTGGTTATGTCCGACTCTTTGCAACACTGTGGACTGTAGCCCACCAGGCTCCTTTGTCCATGGAATTCTCCAGGCAAGAATACTGGAATGGGTTTCCATGTCTTCCTCCAGGGGATCTTCCTGACCAAGAGGTTGAACCCGCACCTCTTTTGTCTCCTCCATTGAAGGCAGGTTCTTTACCACTTCATAGAACAGTTCAATTTCAGCTTCTTTAGCATTACTGGTCGAAGGATAGACTTGAATTACTGTGATACTGAATGGTTTGCCTTGGAAACAAACAGAGATCATTCTACCGTTTTTGAGACTGCATCCAAGTACTGCATTTTGGACTCTTTTGTTTACTGTGAGGGCCACACCATTTCTTCTAAGGGATTCTTGCCCACGATAGTAGCTATAATGGTTATCTGAGTTAAGTTCACCCATTCCAGTCCACTTTAGTTCACTGATTTCTAAAATATCGATGTTCACTCTTGCTGTCTCCTGTTTGACTACTTCCAATTTGCCTTGATTCAAAGACCTAACATTCCAGGTTCCTTTGCAATATTGCTTTTTACAGCATCAGACTTTACTTCCATCACCAGTCACATCCACAACTGGGTGTTGTTTTTGCTTTGGTTCTGTCTCTTCATTCTTTCTGGAGTTGTTTCTCTACTGATCTCCTGTAGCATATTGAGCACATATCGATGTGGGGAGTTCATCCTTCAGTGTCCTATCTTTTTGCCTTTTCATGCTGTTCATGGGGTTCTCAAGGTGAATACTGAAGTGGTTTGCCATTCCCTTCTCCAGTGGACAACATTTTGTCAGAACTCTCCATCATGACCTGTCCATCTTGGGTGGCCCTACATGGCATGGCTCATAGTTTCACTGAGTTAGACAAGGCTGTGGTCCATGTGATGAGTTTGGTCAGTTTTCTGTGATTGTGGTTTTCATTCTGTCTGCCCTCTGATGGATAAGGATAAGAGGCTTATGGAAGCTTTCTGATGAGAGAGACTGACTGAGGGGAAAACTGGGTCTTGTTCTGATG